>JADLZL010002147.1:0-180128 GCA_015844335.1 Chrysopogon serrulatus
AGTTATATGTTAAATCTAGTGCTAGAGTAGAAAAAAACTTATAACTTTTGTAACCATGTTGTAATAAGAATATATGTTGCATGCAATAGTTCACTCAGACATGATGCATTGGACGTTGTTCGTGATATCATCATTTATCTTAGCTGATAATCTTTAGGATCTCATTAATCGGTTGCTAAGGTTTACTAGATTCTACTACCATGTACAACCTTTGCCTAATAAAAAAAGGAAAGTACTTAAACAAAGGCGCACTGGCGCATTCTACAGACCCAAAACTTTCCTGGTTTTTTGCCAGCCCAATCCGGTCCGTAATGCGGTTGGGGTCCACCCCCACCTGGCTGCCCCGTCTGATTTGGTTTGTCTCAAAGAATCTCTCAAACAGACTCACCATCGCATCGACCTCCTCACCACTTCGCTAGTGCCCCCACCACGCCAGGCCCCAGCGCCGTCGCCGCCCACTTCACCAGCGACTGTGTCTCTGGCATCCTGACGCCGAGCATGCTGGTCGCTTCCAAATATAATCCTTCATCTACATCTTCGTAGTCCTCCTCCTCTGTATTGTAGTGGCGTGGACTGGAGATCCATGCGGACCCGCGAACTGGTTCATTTTACTGGTAAAGTGTCGTAGCTTGCTTAGATGTGTTGTTCCAAGAATTATCTTGTCTGGGATCTCATCTTTGCTTTGAACAATCAAATCCACATCTTCCGTTAGTTCTTTCCGTCAGTTAGCATCGGATTTGTTTGTTTCATGAAACACTGTTAATCCAATCCATCCGTTGATGGTTCGGTTAGGCTCTTATTCGCCACCTCGCAAGATCGATCTCACTTGCCCCCGTACAACTTGGTGCCAAAGCGTAGGTGCAGTTCAGTTTGCAACTCGAAAAAAATTAGGACATCAATTGAATACCGTGTCCGATGTTTTTTAGATAGGGTATGTCCAACGTTTAAGTTTTTTTTTGGCTGGTCTGAGATTTTGATAAAAAGAAATTGTTCGTTAGCTTTTTTATACTGATCGGTGGATCTAAACCTAGTCTGCAGTGGCGGACGTAGTATTATGATATTGGGTGTACAAACTATTTTCCCTTTTATTTTTATTTCTAATCACACCTATAAACAAAATTTTAACATCTACTAAGTAACACTCATTCACACATATAAATTCTAAAATTTATTTTATGGAGGTGCTCATAGAGGTAGAATTTGCGTGTGTGCTTTCATATAAGTGAGTGTGCGTGTGTTGTGACCGTTTATGTCTGTACTGTGCAATCACATAAAAAATTGACATAAAATATGTGACTTTACTTTCATAACTCATTTGATAACTTTGTACATATGGAATGAACACCTATAGATCTACATATGTATTTATAGTGACAACTTTCTATATTTTTCCATATTTTATAATCATCTCATGTTTATTTATTCCTTAGTTTTTCTCATTATACAAAATATCTATATCTAGAGTATTCTACATAGAATCTTGTTTGTATTTATCTATTTTCTGAATATTATCACGCAAAATATAGTATTATATTGCTTGAAATATAATAATTATATCTTATACATAATTGACGTTTATCAAGAAAGTTTCACAAGTAAAAGTTTCTTATTATATAAGATACTAGGAAGACAAATAGGTTAACCCCCCTAACATTATTCTGCTATAAGAACATTTTGTCCTCTTAATAAAATATTGATTTTTCTACTATAGAAGTTATTTCTAACAAAAAAATATTCTTCCACAAAAAGTAAAAAATGTTCTACCTATAAAAACAACCATTTACTCTTTTAACTAGTATCAAGTAAGAGTGACAATATTTTTAGTTTATTAATTATATATTATTGTTAATTATACAATATGTTTTGTAAATGCATATTTGTTTTTATGGTTAGACTATTTCTATTTCTATCTTATCATGATAAGCCTTTTTTTTTACTTTGTCTCATATCGACGTTTTGCCTTTCAACTTGTATTCCATTGCTTCGGTTGGAGTTTTCTATGGACTTAGCGCCTCAACTTTTTCTTCATGCCTTTACGATGATAAATACCGCTTAACCGAATTTATTATGGTTTATAAAATGTAACTATTCTAACACACTAAAGTATTTTATAACCTAACATTTAACCTTGTTACAACATAAAAGTCCTTAGAAAGTAAATTATAGACAAAAAGAGTGCTAGGAAGACTTAATTGGAGATATTAAATTGTTAGTACTCTTGATTAGTTTTTATTAGAGCATAGAAGAAAATTTTTTAATGAGTCTATACTAATAATTTTTATTGTGGTTAGTAATGTTCTTAGTTTACGGGAGCTATTGTTCTATGTTTAGTATAAAAATGTTTAATATTCACTTGGAAAATTATTAAAAGAGACAACTATTTTATTTTAGAAAAATATTGTTATAGATGTTCTCATGAAAGTGGCTTCTAACTTCAATAAAAAATATTTAATCTTAATAAATTATAAAAATTTTCATTTACTCATTATTATAAATATCATTATATTTGTTTTATTTAAAATAAATATTGTACTATCCAACGAGAGTATCCGAGAATAGATATAAAATCAACAAGAGAGAGAAAAATTAAAAAAACAATCAAAGAAACTATCATGTGATGTTTAGATATTAGAAAATAAAAGATAAGATAGAAAAAACAATAAATTAATGGTTAGAATTAAATAAGATATAAAAAATAGACGGTTAAATAGCCATATCATATCCTACCCCTAAATCAAACACCGCAAAAGATAAAAAGAAAACGGCCGCCAAAGAAGCCCATGTTGTCGATGCAACAACTTGCATTCCTTCTCGTTCTGGTCTGTCTCTCTCGCTCCTCTCTCGTTCCCGAGATCTCCTCGTTCTCGGATGACTGGTCGGCCGCCGCCGCCCTAAGCCAGACGCTGAGGCTTTGGTTGATCTTTTCGCCGGCGACGAGCACCCACCAGGTACCCCACCCCATCTCTTCTCTTCCCTTATGCTGTGCGAGGCTGAACACTGGAACCCTAACCTAAAGCTATTTAGCTATTTGATTTGACAAGCCTCCTAACTTCGAAGTTTTTGCAGAAATTATTGTGTGTACATGTGTACACCCATGTCCCTTCACTGGATCCGCCCCGGTGGTCAGCAATTGCTTTCATTGCTAGTGCAAATTGTTGGTTGGGGGTGACTGCAAAATGCCACCATTTTAGTTTTTGTTTAGAGTGGTACAAAGTTTTTCTCCATCGGCATAGTATACTTTTTAGATTTAGAAGTTGGAAACGTTGGAATGCAGGACCGCATATGCTTTCCGCGATGTCTAACTTGCTGTGTTTAAATCTCATTTTGGTATATGCTTTGCTTATGGCATAAAACAGCACTGCAAATTTGGAAGTTCTTGTTCATCTAAAATAAAGGTTAGGCCCACATGTCATTGAGCAGTCAATGGCATATCCAGGCCGCTATGTGATGGATTAGCCATTATTTGAAGTGCCACATGTTATTCTGCACTTCTTGACATTTTACCTATATTTCTGAGTACATTGATGCGCAAGTTGTCCATTGGAATTTTGGTCCTGCTAAAGCTAATTCTGTGCTTCCACTGGTCCTTAGTCCTTATAGTATGACTACGTTGACTGCCCCCCTATTTTTCACACTTCATGTATCACAAACTTGTCTTAGGGCTATGTTTTTTCCTGTTCTGATGAGATGCAAAGTCTGGTCGTTAACTGATGGTTACTGTGATTTTGAACCTGTACTTTTTTTTCACAGATGGAGTCTCTTGAAATCAAGAAAGAAGAAGATTATCAGGTAGATATTTGCGTTGTGCATATTTATGTTCTATCAATTGTCTTCCCATTAGCCATCATGGATCCTAATCCTGTACTCTGATTGCTTCCGTACAGATGGAACCCATTGAAATCAAGGATGATGAAGAGCATCCAATAGAGATGCTTGTTGATCAGCCTCGTTTTCTAGAACCTTTATGTCCAGAGGAGGTCAATGAAGACACACGGGTCTACCCTCGTGTAGGGGATGAGTACCAGGTGGAAGTTCCAGATCTACTAACTGTAGGGGAACAGATGAAACTAAGGTCATCAACAGTTTATGACAGCATGGCGTTTGGCTTTGAGTATCCTGTGGGAGTGGGATTAGTTATTCCAGTCACATGGACCCAAAATAGAAGCAGTCATATAAAAGAAGAGCAGAGGGGATTTTCAGGACACAGTTCATCTCCTTCACAAGATGAAGGTAACCACAACAGTGGAAATGTTCCGGAAAATTTGTATCAGCATGGTGTTTGTTCAGAGTGTCTAAACTGTAAAGTTGAATCCGCTGAACAAGGTGAGAAATTATCAGGATCTGCTAGACAAGACATGCACTGCTTACAGAAAAGGAAGCTTTTAGGTTGTTCTTGTGTAAATAGGAAACTCAGTGATTCTTTTCCATTGCCTGGGATGCCAAGATACTCCTGGACTGATGAAGAGGCACAGACTTTCCTTCTTGGTCTCTACATTTTTGGGAAAAATCTTGTCCAGGTGACAAAATTTACTGAAACTAAGACGATGGGAGAAATTTTGTCATACTACTATGGAGAATTTTTCAGGTCTGATGCATACAGACGATGGGCTGCATGTAGAAAAGCAAGAAGCAGGAGGTGTATTCTTGGGCTGCGTATATTTTCTGGTCCAAGGCAGCAGGAATTGCTGTCCCGTTTGCTTGCTGGTGTAGCTAGGGAAGTTGAAGCTCCTTTGATGGAGGTGTGTTGACTTTTCTTTTCCTCTACTTCTTATTCCTACTGTATCAAACCATTGAAAACCAATGTGTAGGATCAGTTCAATAACTAGAGGCCTATACATATTCTAATATCTTTATTTTTTAATGATGCTTAGGGCAGCACTGTTCATCAGCACTGCTGGTGTATTTTTTCCTTTGTATTGCTTTGCTTTTCAAAATGACCTGGCGTGAGTATGATTGTTATTTATTTTGTAGAACGTAGTCACATTTCCTCTAAGAAGCTCCTCAATTCATCAAGCAGCTCATTGCATTGATGTAATTCCATCAGCTCTCTCAAGTGAGTGACCACTATATATGGTCTTTTGCAGGTCTTTAAGATATTCAATGAGGGAACATCTACTTTTGAGCAGTTTATTTTGACCTTAAGAGCCACAGTTGGTGCTCAAGTTCTTGTAGAAGCAATTGGAATTGGCAGGGGAAAATATGACCTGACAGGATTTGCATTAGATCCTAGTAGAAATCATGGTATCTCAACACGCCCAGAAATTCCTATTGGCAAGGCTTGCTCAGCACTTTCATCTGGAGATATCATAAAGTTTTTGACTGGTGATTTCAGACTGAGCAAGGCAAGATCGAATGATCTATTCTGGGAGGCTGTCTGGCCTCGCTTGCTTTCAAGGGGCTGGCATTCAGAGCAGCCTAAGGATTCTTCACCAATTGGAAAGCATGCTTTAGTCTTTCTGATTCCAGGTGTAAAGAAATTTTCTAGAAAGAAGCTTGTCAAAGGAAATCATTATTTTGATTCTGTTAGTGATGTCTTGAGCAAAGTTGCATCTGAACCAAGGCTGCTTGAATTTGGAGTTGAGCGTTGTACTGATGACAGTGGCATTAAGCATGAAAATGGATGGAGCCATGATTCTGAACCTGACAGAAACATACTTCCTAACAAGAAACCTTCATGCTATAGCCGTCCCACTGAGCCTGGGTGCTCTCCAGAGCTAATGAAATTTACTGTGGTGGATACCAGTCTTGTTCAAGGGGAAGAACCTTCTAAGGTGAGGTCACTAAGAAACCTACCAACAGATTCCAGTCATGGTTACATGTCTTCACCACATTCTGGAGGTTCTGGGAGTGACAGCTCAGAGGAACACTCAGATTCTGAGGACAGCTCTCAGCCTTATGAAGCTATAATCACTGATGATCGAAGCACAACCGATGCAAAGTATGCTTCTGAGGAGAGAAAAAGTAAGCCCCCAACAGCTGATAATGTGGATTCTATTATAATTCAGAATTCTGCTTCCTCAGGTGCATTAGTGTCGATCAATGGTCATATTTCAACTGATCAAGGTTTCAGCACAATGAATAATGTATCCTCTTCAAACACAACTATTCTTCCTGTTGATGTTCAAATGGTCCATGCTCCTACTACTTCCACTGAAATAAGCTTTCAGTTTGATCAAAGGCTTAATGCTGAGTCCCAAATTTTCTTAGCGCCTTTTTCAAAGAGGAGGAGGTTAGTTTCATCCAAGACTGAAAGAACTGGTCGCAAGAATACCACCACCAATGAAAACCATCACTGGAAGCAAGTTGACGAGCCAGTGCATCATGATGCATCTGGAGAAAATGAAGCAAGTGGGCCCAAATCTTTTGTATGGGGTGCAACTCCTAGCTCATCAACTACCATTTCCTTTGAAGTGAATAACAAGAAACCGTACTGCAGACAGCTTGACAACGTGCCCCCTAACGCTGAAACAATGGTTTACAAGGAAACATGCCAAAATAGGCATGTCATTGATCTTAATATCCCACAAATGCCTTCTGATTTTGAGTCAGCTGTGAGCTACATCGTCCCTCCATCTGACAAAAATGCAGAAAGCACGGTCAGACCTCTGCGTACTTCAGGAGCTGAGGAGGTGACTGACCGCCTTCCAGACATAGATGCCTCTAGTGATGTGCTTTATGATGAGCTTTCTTTCAACTCAAGAAGACATAGTAGCAGAAGCCGCCCACCAACAGCTCGAGCTCTGGAAGCTCTTGCCTGTGGTTTTCTTGGCACCAAACAGAAGGGCAGGGAGGCAAGTTTCCCATCTTCAAGCAGGAGCAGCAGACCTGTTCGGCGACCACGAAGATCACCTGATGTTGCACTGCCATTTCCTTCTGAAGGCAAGGAATGTACTTCACGTTTTCCTGATCCACCCATGGATGTCAACGGATGGCAGGTGAATAATCCTCCGTACCAAATCATTCACAGCAGCTCCTCTGATAAATCCACAGAAAAAGGTAGCCCTGACTTGTTTGGAGCAGATAAGTCTACTGATAAAGGAGTTCATGAATTGTTTGGCATACCTTAGATCACATGATATTAAAGTCGATCATATCCTGCTATACCTTTGGATTAGTCAACCTTTATTGAATGAATTGGCTGCTGGTTAAGAGAGTGAAGTGATGCTATGGTCAGAATGCAGCCTGCAGTAAGTCATGAAGTCATGGGTACTGCTTGTTCAAACTTTAGTTTGTTGTTGAGAAGCAAATGGAAGAAGCTTATACAGCTGAGGTTTCTGTTTCATCTATAGTTTTGTGCATGTCTATTGCCTAAATATTTCAGTCTTGATATTTAACAAGAACAGATGACACCAACAAACTACAAAGATGTGATCGACAATTGCTTTTGCATCGGCGCTTCAGCCTCCAGTGGCTTATCAAATTTTATGTGATAGAATCATGTGCTTCTTGTTCGGAAGCCTATGATGAATCTTTTACCTTTTAATTTGAGATTTTATGATTAAACTTTACTGAGAGTTATACTCTTGCTTTTTATTACATGTACTATGTGGGGGTAGCTGAACAAGTGTAATAGTGCACCATATAAGAACCATACCTGAACTAAACTTGAGAATTGAGACTCTCTCTGTCGACAAGCCCAGAAGACCTAATGTTCTAAGCTTACTTGTGAAGCATATGTTCTCTGCGCACTTGTGAAAAGTCTATACTCATGATCTGTTTTGAGGTTAAGAGTTTCTACTGGCTAGTTTAGATCATTATTTTTCCATTATCCAAGTTTGGTGTATGCAACAAGATGCATCTTCTGGTGGGTATATTTTGGGTTACCAGCTGTTTCTTCGTTTAGCACCTGGAAACTATAGCTCCTTTGAAACACTTACACGAGCAGACATGCATCGGCGCATCGCATATTTTTGGCATAATGCATTCTCATATAAGTTTGCTTGCTTGTGGCCTACACTCACTTTTTCCTACATTTCACGTGACTCATTTTTCCCAGGCACCATATTTCAATGTTTCAGTACCTTCTGCTCAAACAATACTTATTTGGAGAAATCATCCCACTGTTGATCGGAAAACTTTTTTTTATTATGCAAGAACAAGAGGAATTACAACAAGAGTACTACAATTTCTCAATACAAAAATAGTTCAAATAATGAAGTGATGGCACACACACATGAACATTTTTTTTTTGAGGGGTTATCTCAACACATATCTTATATGTGTCTAATGGTCCAAAGAATAGTTGTGCCCACACATTCACCTGCTTGGTGATCGAATAAATGGAAATTCAACAGGCAAAACTAGCACAGCCTCTTGGCTCCAGAAAACATTTCCCAGTGCAGGTGTCGGTGATCTGTGTTCTCACCACTGGATTGGTTCTGTGCATGGTACAGACTACCACATGATCCCTTCATGTTTATGCCCATCTCAGATGTTCTGGCCTCAGCGTGGTTAGATGTGCCTTCAGCATGGATCACATCCCTGATGACGCCCATTATGAAATAACAATGTGCGTCTAATTACCGCGGAAGTGAGGCCATTGTTTGCAAATGTCCCTTTGTTGGATCGATCCGCACCGACCCTGAAGCAAACATCTTCCTGTCAATGGACAGATAGCGGTTGGAACCCAGAGTCCCAGTGCTTTCGATGGACCTCATGTACTCAGACGCGTTGTTCTCAATGATGAGAGCGTCCTCCAGCTCCCGGAGGACATCCTCCATGGTTGGCCTGAAGGTTGAGAAGGGCTCGGTACATACCGATGCAACCTCGAGCACTCTCCACATGGCCTCTGAGCAATATTGCCCTTTTATGCCAGGGTCCACCATCTCTTCGATCTTGTATTCCCTGATGTAAGGTTTTGCCTGCATGGGGTGGATGGAGATATGGAGATAAGATTATTTTTGGACTCCTGGATCTGAAATATATCATTTGTTTTTCAAAACTATGATGATGAATATAGAGTAGTGCCAGCTTTCAAACAATGGATGGTTGTAGAGTGCAGTGTGAACTTACCCACTCAACTAAGCTCCATTCAGCACGAGGCCTTTTGACGTCAAGAGGTTCTCTTCCTGTCACAATTTCTAACAGGACTACTCCAAAACTGAAGACATCGCTTCTGGTTGATAACACCTGAGTGGAATAGTATCTAAAAGAAAAGGAAACAACACCAAAACATGATGAACATAATGTGAAAATTTTGATACAGGTGATCTAGCATACTCTATCAATTAGTAACATATAATATTGTGGTACAAAAGGACACGGTCTATGTTCACGTTAATAGAAAACATTATATTTCACTCAAATTTCTTACCGAACAATATATTGTTCTATCTATTTAAATCACTGCTATTCCGTTATTTTCATCTTACAGTCTTTCAACCCTCTTTCATTGTTTCCAAAGCGATAGAGATGAGAAAACTTACTCAGGGTCCAAATATCCAGCAGTTCCCCTCACTTCCATTGATGGATTGCTATCACCTTCCTGTGGTGCATACTTGGAAAACCCAAAGTCAGCTACCTTGCCACACATGCTGTGATCCATAAGTATATTGCTCGATTTAATATCTCTGTGTATGATACAACGCCCGGCAAAGTTGTGCAGATATACAAGCCCTGAACATGTAAAACAAAGCTGTTAATTATGTAATATGTAAATGTACAAATAAAAAGGAAGTATTTACGCTGTTCAATTATTTACAGAGCAAATATAAGATCATAAAGTAACATGGCATGTGCTTCAATTGCATGAATATTATTTAGTTCAATCCTGATGTAGAAGTGGACTGAGTATTTTATAAAAAAAAAAAACTTGTACCTCTAGCAGCACCAATGCAAACAGATAGTCTTGTGGGCCAATCAAGAACTTTTCTTTTTGATGCCTCACCTACAGAACGAAAAAAACTATAAATAAGGGTCTTCCAAAAAAAAAAAAAAAAAAAAAAAAAAAAAAAAAAAACTATGCAAAGATTGATACCGTAGAGGCGATCATGTAGTGAGCCATTGGACATGAACGGATAGACCAATATCTGTTGATCTTTTTCACAGCAATAGCCGATAAGTGGAACTAAATTCTCATGCCACACAGCAGAAAGAAGTCTTAACTGCACTTATGATCAGGGGGAAACTATTCAACAAATATGTATGGAAAAAATAAAAGAATAGAACCAATGGGAAAAATAGGGTTTATGCCAAATTTGACCACATCATAAAATGGAGTTATTATGGAATATTTTGCAAGATATGGCAGCAGCAACTGAATATAACTTCTCAGAGAAGATTGTGACACAGCCAAATGCCATATCCATGATTAAGAACAAGCTCGTTCCCAACGAGATTCATTTTTGCCAGTATAATTTTCTTTACAAGAAAAAAAGAACGATGCTAATGTGGGTAGAATTGGTCAGCACCTCGTTGTTAAACTCACGTGTTCCCTGTGTCGATGAAGTTGAGCGGACTTTTACTGCAACTTCTTGCCCATTTGCTAATGCACCTCGATAAACTGCTCCAAACCCACCCTCTCCTATTAAAGTTTTGAAGTTGCTTGTTGCAGTCTGGATTGATTTGAGGGATAGCTGTTGTACTGCAGGGTTTGTAGTGTTATCGATGCTGCATTCTTGAAAAACAGGATCTGCAAAGAACAGTGTAAAACAAACATTGATTTATCTATTAGGTATTTAAGCCATGGATACACAGGAAATTAAACAGTTGCACTACATTCTTCTTGCTAGTCTCCCACTGAAATCAAAATTGAATGCTGATTCTGTTTAAATGGTTTTCGTGGCATATTATCACTGTTGTGTTTTTTTTTTTTTATACTCCATAATATAACTGCTGGTAAATTGTTGTGTTTTCTTTCTTTTACTCAATCGTACAATTGCTGGCAATCACGCATGGCATGTTAGAGGTTATGCATTGCACAAAAGGTCTGTTTCATCCACCAAGTAGGCAAATATAAAGGCTTCTGATCACAAACATGTTGAAATGTACAGAGAAATTTTATTGATGTATGCAAGACTGCACAGCATGATCGAACAATGCACGGTGCAAGACATCTAATATCTGACTTTAGCAGCTGGAGACATACTTGTTGTAGACGAGCAGTCCTTTTTCGAAGAACGCCGTTCACGTTTGTTAAAACAAACAAAGAACAATCCTAGTGCAACAGTACATGCCAAAGATCCTCCGGCGACACCACCAATAACAAATACTTTCTGACTGGCAACTGCAGGTGGGCTTTGGTACTCTTCAGTAGGTGGGCTTTGGTACTTTTCAGCAGGCGAGCTATAGTAATCTTCAGTAGCACATCCTCCATGGCTTTTCATTTTCAGAAATAATGAAGGATAGTAAAATTATGTTTCTGCCACACATGACAAGAAAAGTTGAACATCATAACAGAAATTTCACCTGAAATTTATGCCACTAGAAAATCCATCAGGCTGCTTATTGTTCAACAAGGGGTTGCAAATCACCGACCTGGATTAATTAAATGGCAATGTTCAATTAGATCTTTTTGGTAGAATTTGCACAAAACACCCACTTCATGTAAGAAGGATATGTTATCAAATGGAACAAGATGATCTGAACTGGATGGCAAAATCTAGAATTGCTTACTGATTCGATTGAAGCAACCATCTTTGTAACATAAGGAGAAAAGAAAGGAACAAGGTAGCATGTACTTACAGCTTCCGAAGGTGTCTGAGAGCAGAAAAGGATGCCGGAATAAATCCAGTGAAGTTATTATACTGAAGATAACTGCACCCACAGCAGCGAGAAAATAAAGTCAACACCTTAGCATATGCAAAGCATGAATTCACATGAAAGCAGACAGAGAAACATACATTTCATTTAGCTCTGTCAAGTTACCAATCGCTGCAGGAATCGGTCCTTGCAAATTCTTCGATGATAAGTTCCTACGCAAATACCAGTCTATCACAGTTCTATTCAATTCCACACCAACTCACAAATGCAATAATGCTCTATCAAAGAGGTAAAGAGGAACTGAGAAAGACAAGGACTGTAGGAGCGACATAGAAGGATCCGAATTCACAGCCCAAGAACAACAAATCCCCAAATTAGCAGCAAGGAAATAGGTGTTGTTGATGTGTTCTGAAAACTTCGGTGACCACTTACAGCTTGACGACGACCTGGGCACCATCCTTGGGTTCGCAAGAGAACCCTTCCCAGGGAGAACACGGGTCCCCATTCCATGACTCGAGTATCTCATGCCCTCGGTTCCTCTCTGACAGCGCCTCCTTCAATCGTTTCGCAACATCCGCTGTGTCAGAAGTCAACAGAAAACCCCACCATCAATCACATCAGAAATAAGCACAACGACACAACAGAAGCATTGAATTTGGAAGGAAACAGCAGTAAGTCACGTCAGTCATCAGATGAAAAAAGAGCAAAATCCGGTCGTTGATGCAATCCACCAAACATTCCAGCGGCACACAGGCCACAGGGCGCGCGAGCTGATAATCAGAACATGAAAAAAGGATTCAGTCACGGAGGCAAGAATCTACCTTGAGTGAGGCCGTGCGACGGCGCGGCGATGGCGAGGGCCAGGAGCAGCGCGCAGAGGAGGAGGGAGCGGGCGGCCATACCATGGAGGTTGGCCGCTTCCACCGCTGCCGGCCGGCCGGCGGAAGGCAGGGAGCTTGGATGTTGGAAAGGGTCAGCAGTGGGGCGGTTGGTTGGCGCGTTGTTTTGTAGCGTCGCCGCTTGTCTGCTGGCGCTCGGCACGGCCGTCGACAGCGACGGCATGCTTTTCTTTAGCTGCACCTGCACTGTTCCGGTGCGTCATCGATCGTTGCCGCAGCCGCGGATATTCTTAGGCCGTGTATGCTCACGGGGGATGAGCGCTACGGTACAGGCTTGACCAGCGTCGGCGAGATGCTCCTTGCTCTGCTCGAATTTCAGAGAAACGGGGAGGGTGAGGGAGAAATGTGTCAATGCGTGTGTTTTTGAGTATTGTTATTAGACATTGTCGGCAGCTTACCGATCTTAAGAGGAACACCAACCCGTCTGAGTATCTGATGTGATCTACAGCTTGTTTCGTTCACAGTCGTTTCTCCAATCTGCCTTTGACCTGGAGCAAAATAAATAAATAAATAAATAAAGACATCATCCAAGTGGTAAGAACCCATCTGAAACGAACTGTTAATATGAGAAAAACACTTGGCATAACACTTGCACTTGGTTGGAAAGTTTCTGAAATAAACTTTTTAAAATGTCTAAAATCATCAAAATCAGAGGCGTGTCGCATTCTGGACAGTCATAGCTAGTTTTTAACCTCTAATGGCTAGTTTTTGTGACATGGGTATATATACCCATTATATTGCCCCTGGACAAGCTACTGACCTCTAGAAAATGCCAACACTTTCCAAAAGCTTTCCTCACCCCTTATCTGTGAGAGTGAAGTACTTAGTGAGTGATTAAATGTAGGGTAAAAGATTAAGCAGAAAAGAGCAAACCAAACGTTGAACACTTGTCGGTCTTTGTAAACCATTCTTTGCATATTTGTTACTCACCCTGAGCATTTGGTTCTCGGTTCAGTTTTGGTTCTTCGGTTTTTAAAGGAAATCGGTTCTTCAAAAATAGGAACCAATATAAAATATTCTCGAAACTGACCATTTCGGTTCTCAATTATTTGGGTTCAGTTTTGGTTCTAACCGAACAAACCAAACTTTTTCAAAAGAGGTCAATTCAACTAAAATATGTGTTCTAAGACAAACTTATGCAACACTATCCATTTTAATAATAATAATTTATAAGAGAACAGTAACAATATAGTAACATAAATTTGAAATGTGAAACGCTGCACATAAGCCAAACACAATTTTAGAAATGCAAGTAAGTGAAGTATAATTCATGTGGTTCTTTCGGTTAATCTGGTTAACCGAGAGTAAGAATCGAATTTTTTCGGTTATTTTGGTTCCTCAATATCATGAACCGAATAAGGAACCGAATTTATTGGTTCCGGTTGTTCGGTTTTGATTTTGGTTCTTTTGGTTAGGTTTTTCGGTTTCGGTTATTTTTGCCCAGACTTTGTTGTTACTCTTATTGGTGAAGCATCCTAGATAACTAGGCATTGACTGGCGAGCTCCCGTACTTGTGAGTCATAGAAGAATTTGTATTGCCTAGAGATCTCAGTGGAACCTCAACTTCAACCTCGATGTTGGACGTGAGAAGATGATATGGTTAGAAGAGACTCAAAGATTTTGTGGTGTCCTCAACAACATAAGCAAGTTTTGGTGGCAAGCTGAACCATGAGATAAAAATGAGTGCCTTGTCGTTTATATTTTTAATTGCAATAGTTTGCTTTCCCCCATTGATCTACTTGGTTGAACGTGTTTATGAGTGCAAGTATTTCATAGACTTGCCACTGGACATCTCCACCTATATCTATAGGTTTGGCTTGAATTAGAACAGTAGAGCCATTTTTATTAACTCAGCTTCTCTATGTTGGGCGGAAGTTTCACGTCTTTCCACATAAGTGTCCACATCATAGCAATTCCATATAATTACGCAGAAATGCCACACTCATCTAATCCACTGCAAAAAGTTTTTTTGTTGTTAATTTTCAGAAATGTCTATCCATCTCCTCTATATGACATAAGGCAAAAAGTGTATTTGCTCTTGTTCCTCTAATCCTTGCGGTGGCTGAGCAGGCTGGGAAAACATTTCGCTAGTGGAGCACAAAAACAATTGAATGAACCAGATAACATGAGGAAAATACGACACCTTCTTGTGGATATCATGCTGGGACTTGGAGCAATCCTCATTTTAGAGAAGCACCAGCACAAAATGAGTTTTGATGCATATTGGGCTTTTCCTATTTTATATTTCTGTTGGGCTTTAATTAGTGCCTTCAGGTAATACTAGACCTGAGCATTTAGTACTAAAAATTTAACAACTACACTAGAATTAGTGGAGACATACTAATAAATAATAAACTCGCTAATTGTTAGTTAGAGGTACTAAATATTAGTTTCCATAGTTTTAGAGTTGCTAATAGTTCATTTACACCTTCAACATACTATCTAACCACCTATTTGCAGTGTATGCAAACAACCCATGCTAAAAAATAGGTTAGTGCTAATGGATCCAAATAGGCCCCCTTAGTTTGGCCTAGCCCACAATAGTTGGTGGGTAGAGAAGTAGTGAAATGCAAACCTGAAATTTTTTTTCTCTATCTAAGATGGTACAATAAATTTAATCAAATTATTTTTACATTAAAAATAGCTAGTGGCCCATTTAGGCCTGGCTCGACAAAATCAAACCTAATGTAACCTGTGGGATGGTTGTGGGCATGATTTTCCCCTGAAAATGAGGTTTTATGGCTGCCTGGTTCAGTAAGACAAATAATGGGCTCTTATTTGTAGGGAGAGAATTAATTATAAAAAAAATCTTGAGCTCAGTGTTATTAATAATTTAAAATTATTTCTTGTCTCTTTTTCCTTTCCTATTTAAGCACTCGACTCCTTCTTCCGCCCCCTCCTCGCTCAGATCTGATCGGTCGAAGAAATTCCTTTTCGCCCTCGACCTTTTTCGCGCAGATCGATTGTGAAGAATCAGGTTGGTACAAGAGCAAACAAGGATTTCGATAGACATTAACGCCCGGTCCCCTATAACCTTCAATTCCTTATTTGCACTTTCTATGTGTTGTCTTTGCTAGTTGTGGGGAATCGAGCGACAAGTATACGGAAAAGCAAATAAGGTGACAGAGCATCATCTCTAAAGATTCAAAATCGCGTCACTGTATCGCAAGATCTGCCATCATGCCCAAGGGGGGATCAAAGATCTCTAAGTTTGTAGGTGAGTTTTCCGATTTAGGGTCTTGAATCTTGGGATTCCGATTACATGGCCTTCACTTTGTGGTTGCCCCTATTTTTTCTTGTTTAATAGTGATTCAGTGGATTTTGCAAAAGTTCTTAAGTCGATTTCCCAATATAGTTCTATAGTTATAGTGAATTTTACTAGTTCCACGCGAGTTTTTTTATCACTAACTATATAGAACTGTAGAGACTTTGATGCCATCAGTGCTTGAAGAAAGCAATATGGTAAGCTATATATGGGCAAACACTTTGGATATATTATACCGGTGAGGTACCATCACTGATGCTTTGTATTGATACTGACTATAAGAACTACATATCGAAGAGTTGTATTTTTAGATCCCTTTAGAATATAAGAATTTTATTGGAATATACAGAAATTTAACAAAAATCAATTCATTTTTACAGAAAAATACAGGGAACAATAATTTTTTCTATGTTCCAAAGGAGCCCTAATATTGTTTCTAGAATTAAAAAGTCATAGAGAAACTAGAGATGTACAAACCGTAACAATTTCTTGTATTTATAATTACAGGCTGTCATGGCTAATCTGAATGAAAACTTGGGCAGATTTTAATGGGAAGATTGAACTATATTGCAGGAATGGGCGGTGGAAGTCGCGAAGAAAAGAAGGCTACCAATCCTACTGACGCGGAATCGTCGACGGCCCACAGTTTCTCACCTATCGCGGGACCAGGACACGCCGAGCCAGCAAAACCCCTACAAGGTAGTCCCCCGGTCGCTGCCGGTGGGTGGCTACCCGTAACGGCACTCCACTCCACTTCCACTTCCATTCCTCCACCGCCGCCGGCTTCGTCCTCTCGCCATCCGGTCCCGGCTGGCCGCGCGCCGAGAAACCTCTCCTTCCCAGATTCTGTCCTGTGGGAGGCTTCCGAGATCGCGCGGAGGTGCAGAATGGAGAGCAGCAGCGGGGAGGAGCTGGAGGAGGAGTTCCCGGGCCACGAGTGGATCACCCCGCAGTCCTCCATCAACGCCGCCTACCAGTCTCAGACCGAGAAGGTTCGATTTTTCCTTCCTTTGCCTTGCTCCGCGCTTCAGCTGTTTATCCTGCATTCCGGCCAGCATGCAGTGGGGAATTTCACCTGCTGCTGTGCCCGGCTAGTTCTTGCTGCTTTCGTCGCTGTGCGGCTGGGGCTACTTGGGCTTAAAATCATGCAATTTTGGATCTAGACCCATTGGATGGTGTTATGGTGGGTAAAATCGCGTAGGGAGAGGAATTTAATCCAGCATTTGGCCCTAGACAATTTCCCCCTTTTGCTTTGGAAAGAACTGGCACTTATATTTCTAATCTGTTATTCTTGAATCCCGTGTTTTTGTTATCTGTAACACAGCATGTTCTCACTGACCCTTGATACATCAAAACTAGAAGCATAGCCAAACAAAAGCATATCACCTTCTTCTACCAAAAATTGCAAGTAAAATCTGGTTAACTTGTCATTCTTTTTATCGAGATGGAGCAAATGGTTTAGTGGTGCCTGCATCCTTGTCTGCTGGGACTGGTACAGAGAGGGGCTCTGGCGGTTGCCATTGCGAAAATGTTCTCATCTGTGTGGTGATGGCACTCATCGATCGTGGTGGTTGTGCTTGCAGGGTATCAGGAAAATTTGCTCCGATTTGTTGGAGTTGAAGGATGCTATTGAAAACATGTCTGGAAACAGGCAATCAAAGTTCCATGCTTTTCTCAGGTAATTACAAAATTCATGGATAATTTTTTCTTCTGTAAAAATAAATGAAACAAATTTAAATTCAGAATTTAATATGTTCTGTTGCTCATACTTGAAAACTCCAGTCTATGGTATTTTCCCCTCTTTTTCAACCATTTTCCTATGAGTCAATGTTTTTCGCCTTTTCACTATTTGCACAGAATTTCTGAGGAGGTTGTTGAAGCAGAACAAGAGTTAATTGAGCTACAAAAACATGTTTCTTCCCAAGGAATTCTTGTGCAGGATCTAATGAGTGGTGTGTCCCGTGAGCTTGATATTTGGCACAAATCTAGCAAGGAAGAAGATGCAACAAAAAAGGATCCTGAAGCTGAACTCAATGAAATTTTGTCTGATGATACCCAGGATCCCAAAGCTATTTTTCTAGATAAGTTAGACGTTTTGCTTGCAGAGCACAAAATGGAGGAGGCAGTTCTTGCTTTGGAAGCTGAAGAGAAGAAATATTTGGTTGCAGATGAATCTGGTAAAGAATCAAATGCAGAGAATACTGCCTTTAAGACAGCACTGGTTAAAAGGAAAGCAATTCTTGAGGATCAGCTTGTTAGGTATTGTGGACAGCCATCTTTATCTATGACTGAACTAAGGAAGTGTTTGTCTGGTTTAATTAAGATAGGCAAAAGTTCTTTAGCCCATCAAGTGCTTCTAAAAGCTTATGGTTCAGGCCTGCAGAAAAATGTTGAGGCATTTCTTCCTAACTGTTCAATCTACACGCAGACATACTCTGCAACTTTATCGCAGCTTGTTTTCTCAGCTATTGCAAAAGCAGCAAAAGAAACCAATACACTACTTGGAGATAGCCCCATGAGTACGAACCGGATTATCCAATGGGCTGAGTATGAAATTGAAACCTTTGCACGTTTGGTTAAAGAAAATTCTCCTTTGCCCGAGAGTGTTTCTGCCCTTCGCTCTGCCTGTATATGCATCGAAACTAGTCTCTTTCATTGCTCTTGTTTAGAATCCCAAGGTCTGAAATTCTCAAAATTACTTATGGTACTATTGCGTCCTTATATCGAAGAAGTTCTTGATTTGAATTTTAGAAGGGTGAGGAGAAAGATTGTGGATGGGGCAAGGAATGATGATATTCTGCTTCTCACCCCTCAAGAAGGATCACCGCTCTCTGGTGCAGTTTCACCAAATGTTATGCTTACAAGCAGTGGAAAGAAGTTCATGTCCATTGTCAATGTGAGTTCTTCGTTGATTCTTATCTTCTGATATCTCTTTTAAGTGAAGTTGCCTTAATGTGACCTTTTATTTTTACTTGTCTTGAAATTCAGCTTGTTGTCATGTTAGACTCTGCATTTTCACTTCTGTGATTTGTCCTCATATCTCTATATCTAGATATTTATATATCTATATCTATAAATCTGTAAATCTATATATCTATATCTCTACATCTCAATATCTATATATCTAGAGCATGCAACTATGGCATCTATCTATTTATACAAGCTATCCATGTCAGCAAGCCACATCATCTACTAACATGCATTTATTCTTCCACGTCAGCATACCACACTATCCACTAAAATTCATTCGCGATAATTGCAGATTTGCAGCAACGCAGGTCGGGGTACCCTTCTAGTTTTTTTACATGTACTACACCCAGTGAGTTCTTACTGAGTTGAACAACTTGCAATCAATGAGCATTTGAGTATTTCTAGGATCCGCTCAGTCTTTAAATTCTAACAGACACAAGCAGTCTGAACACTCTCTAGTCTCTACATATGCGGCACTTGGCACAGGGAACCATACACAATAGCAATAAATTTCTGCATTAAAATATCTAGGATAAATAGATGTAATGCATTTTCTTGACTCAATGAGTGATGAGTTTGTGTAGAAACTATGCTACTGCAGTCCATTTACTGGTTATGCACTTATGTGCCAGTGTTCAAAATATGAATAGAATAATCTTTCACTGGAACATGGATTAGTATACTTCGTGGTTTATTTGATTGTTTCACAAATTTCTCTACTTCACCTGCTATCTTATAAGCTGAAGCAAATCTTATAGAAACACTAATCAAAGTTTTGTCCAGCTTTGGTATTTTCACCTGCTATCTTATATATATATATATATGCATATCCTCCTTGCAGGATGTTTTGGATCAAATCCTTCCAATGACCATTGTTCACTTTGGTGGAGCAATTCTGAATAAATTTGTCCAGCTTTTTGATAGATATGTAGAAACACTAATCAAAGTCTTGCCTGGGCCTTCTGAAGATGATAATCTGCTAGAGTCAAAAGAGCCTGTTGAATTTAAAGCTGAAAGTGATGCGCAACAACTTACACTAATTGGAACAGCATACACTATAGCAGATGAGTTATTGCCAGCTGCTGTATCCAAATTCTTTGACATACAAGCTGAGAAGAAAGGAGCTGGTGGATCAAGCGAAGGCCTTGGCCCTGGGTCCATATATGCCATTGAATACAAAGAGTGGAAACGTAATTTACAGCATTCATTGGACAAACTGAGGGATCACTTCTGCCGACAGTATGTCTTATCTTTTATTTATTTGGAAGGGAAGTCACGATTGGATGCTAAAATGTACTTGGGACAGAAAGACGATGATCTTTTATTTGATCCTGATCCCTTGCCTTCACTGCCCTTCCAGGTGATTGCATTTTTATTTATTTTTTGCGACCATGCCTAAGCACATTTTCATTATGAGGGTACTTGCATATTTGAATTTCAATGATTTGATATCAAATGTTACACATGGTACTGATGGAAGGTGTAACTTTTTTTTTCCTTATCTATCTGGAAAAGTGTTTTGTATGTTTATGGCATAGGTGCTCCATCATATATTTCATTACCCCCCTTCACCAATTGAAAATACAAGTCAGTTTGGGGCATTGACATGGTGGCTAAGATGAAGCTTAGACTTAATAACCAATTTCTGTGAAAATACATGTTATTAAAAATAAAGTACATATTATGAAGGTAGTTTTTGTGATGTATCTGGTAGCATCCATCTTAGATTCCCAATCTACATTTTTATTTATATATTGATAATCAAAACTAAAAATGTCTGACCAACATGGATCCTAGATCGTTTATATATTTCAGATTGGATGTGTACTATACTATGCGTCATAAGAAAAAAAAAAGTATTATGTATATATTGATAATCAAAACCCTTTTTTTACCATAGCATCCTTCTTACAATGTCAATCTACATAATTATCTATATTGATTACCAAAACAAAAAAGTTTGACCAACATGGATCCTAAAATGACTTCTGTAATTATCTATACATTATCAATCTCATTTGAGACTAGAACAAAAAATTAAATTTAGAACAAAAAACTACGCACCATAAACACATCGTGTTAATTTGTTGGCGAGCAAATGTTTTTAAATGAATGGCTGCGAATCCAGTCCACATTGTAAGGACCAACCATCCCTGTGACATTGAACGGCTGAAGTGTGGGGAAGGGCAAATTGTATCACATGTTAGTATAATGAAACTATGCCAGTTAAATGTAGACATCTGTAATCAGGGTACTGCATTTGAGTTGGATGCTTGTATAAAGTAACTTAAGAAGGAAAAGGGCGAGATGTATTGCATATATAAGTATAAAGAAACAATGCCAGTTAAATGCACTAGTACACATCTTTATTCAGAGTATATATTTGAGTTCGATCAGTGTAAAATCTGTAGCTTAAGAAGGGGAAAAGGCAATGGTATTTCATTGTCATTTAGCGTGCAACTGCCATTTTGTGGTTCCTTTGCTATCCAGTGCTTATTCTGCTGAGGAAAAGGATGTATGAAAAATCTAACGTTCTATTTGGCAAATTAGATTGAAGTAAGAAGAATTCTGTTTTCCAATGGCTTCCATTTGTCTCACTTATTCTGTTACTTGAAAATTGAAATACAACAATATATCTATTACTATTTGGTTTAGACAAAAGTTATTATCCGAACACCCAAAGATTTGAATGTTGATGTTCCAAACAAAGTTATCTCACCCATCTGTTTTTGTTCCTTTCAGGCACTGTTTGGAAGATTGCAACAGCTGGCTAGTGTCGCTGGTGATGTTCTACTGGGAAAAGATAAGCTACAGAAGATCTTACTCTCAAGGCTAACTGAAACAGTTATCATGTGGCTCTCCAATGAGCAAGAGTTCTGGGATGCCTTTGAGGACCGGTCTGTCCAACTCCAGCCTTCAGGGCTGCAGCAGGTTTGTTTTCTTGAGTTCTCGTGCTACTTTGATGCAAATGCTGAAGTTATCAATCATAACCAAAGCTGTCTGTGAATGGTTTCTCTTTTCTTGAATGCTCCTTGCAGCTTATTCTTGATATGCACTTCATTGTTGAGATTGCTGTCTGTGGAAGGTTTCCACATAGACCAGTTCAGCAGCTTGTGTCCGCAATCATAACCAGAGCAGTTGCAGCTTTCTCAGCAAGGGGTGTTGATCCACAAAGGTCGGTAACCAGAATCCTTTTTCTATTCTTTTTTGTATAGTATTCTCATAATGTTTTAGGTTCTATGCTTGCCTAATTTTTAACATCACCTTTGTCTTCCACTAAAAAAAAACGATTTCAGTGTTCTTCCTGAGGATGAGTGGTTTGTCGACACCGCCAAGGCTGCAATTCACAAGCTCATGCTGGGGAATTCCGGGTCTGAGTCCGAGCCCGAGCCTGAGGTGGACGAACATATTGCCCTGCATGGTGAGATCTCTGATTCTGAAGAGAGCTCAGCTCCGTCGACAGTCGGATCAGAAGACTCGTTCGCTTCTGCAAAGAACGATGATCTGGAAAGCCCCGTTTACTTCACTGACCCTGAGAGTTAAAGAACTGCTCAGGCCGTCGTTGTAGATGTTGTTAACGTTTATTTAAAGTTTAAAGTTTTATTATCTTCATAGTTGGCAGAATTCAGAACCGTGAAACATCGTTGCCTTCAAGATAAGAAAAAAAAGGAACCCAGAAATACCCGTTGGTAAATTATGGTCGTTATTGTTGTACCTTGCGGCTTATCTGTTTTTTTTTTTTTTTCTTTTTTTTCGTTCCAGATTGTCTGTCTGCATGATGATAACTCTTTATTATTACCTTCATACATACATGTATCGCAGTTCACAAATGCATACCCCATGCCAACATAATAAAATCGATGGTACGTGAGTAACATTACAAGTAGTATCACACACTAATTATTCTCCAGGGACAAGTGGGGGACTGACAATAACAAATGGAGAGGAAGCCATGCTTCGATACGTGGAGGTATTACTGCTTTCGCTGGGCTTACTTAGCAGCACATGTCCAGGATGCAGCAGCAGCAGAGGGCTGCACAGCTGCAAAGCAAAGCAAAGCAACGCAGCGAGCGAGTGGGATCAGTGGATGGATCATCACAGCATCAATATGTATGCGATCGGAAGGCACGAAGCTTACCATCCTTCCCAGAAGGACTTGTCGCCGCGGCTCTGCGTCTGGGGCGCCACCACCTGAAGTGGCGGAGGGTTCATCATGCCGCCGTTGAAGCTGCCAGGGTACCCCGGCGGCGGCGCGGGCTGCACGTAGCTCGCCTGCATCGGCGGCGGCTGCACGTACGGCTGCCCCGCCGGCGGGTACGCTGCTTGGCAGAGCGACGGAAGAAACGCGCGCGCGGTCAGTTCAGATGTGTGAGCAAAGCCGGATTGGCAGCAGAGGAAAACATTTCTATGTTTCCAGGGCTCGTGGAGGATCACCGTACCTGTCACGGGCGCCTGCTGCTGGTTGTAGTAGCTCATCCTCGGTCCTCGCTCGCGCGATCGATCGTGCGAGTGCGACGCCCAGGCGCAAGCAGAAGTTCGTGGGTGGACTCGGCGATGCTGGCGCGCGCGCGCGTTTATATAGGAAAACGCGGAGGACGAGTAGTAGGGATCGATACGGACAAGGGGTTGGTGTCTTGGTGATGTACTTCGATGTGATAGGAAACAGGAAGCACGCGGATAGACGACATCGGACGCCGGCCGGCCGGCCGGCCTCGGTCACGTCGGTTGATAGCTCCGGTTTGGCTGTGAACAGCAACAGGCGGAGAGTCAGAGGCGGGTATTAGCACGGAGAAACAAGCATGGTAAATTACTGACCAAGAATTTGAGGGACGCACGGTGCTAGAAAGGCTCAATATATAGTAAGTGCATGTTTTGTGTCTCCTTCCAAGTTCTGAGTTGCTTCAATGCACTTCCATTTTTAGCGTAGATGGTAATGATCATCGATAAAAATCTTTAAAAACCGGCTCCAAGTAACCCGTTCTCCAAAATCCTGAGCTCGCCATCCCGCATATGGCGAAGGCGAGGCTGGTTCGCTCGCCTTCCCTCTAGCGTGCGGTGCCTCAGCAGTTCTTCTCGCGTGCGCCACCCCTTTGCCTTTCCCCTGTTCTCTCATCTAAGGTCATTGAAATCGCAGCCGCCACATCAAGACCATTTCTCAGTGACTCAGTCTCTGCGTGTTCCAAATTTCTCCCTCTTCTCGAGTACTGCGTGCTCCAAATCTGGTGTCGGTGTCCAAGCTGTAGGGAAACCCAATCACCCCGCCGGGTATGAGTTTGTCAACCAGCGGACGGCGACAGGATCCTTGTTTAATCCAGGAAGCCGAGTCGACTTGGGAGCATCTGGAGCAGGCGTCCTTGCATTGCATTGCATTGGTCCTGCATGGCTGCATTGATTTTAGTTTGGCTTAGATAAATCAATCTCTTCCTGTCCTGACTGAATGCATCCTTCGCTGGATGCCTGGATCAATAAGCTATTGACCTTATTTCATCGATAATTTCAGACAACTCCCTGTGCTATCATTGCAGAAATTACAGTAGCTGAAATTAGTGCCATTTTTCAAACAAATAGATTCTAAATTAACTCATATGCATATACAATAGCTTATTCATGAGGCTGATCTGCGGGTGACTTATTGTCTCATGAGTGATGAGTACAGTGGCTGATGCTTGTCTGAACCTGAACTTTATCTTATTGTTTCACAGATACAATACCTCATTCAACCCTTTCTTGGGTCATTTGGTCCTTATGTCACCATGCTAGCAATCGGTGGTAGTAATCTAATGCCTCCAGGGCAGCATTGTGGTGTTGCTTAATAACCCACGAAAGGAGGTACACAATAATTGGATTCTAAATTTTATATAAGAGGGCAGGAAACTAACTAATAATATATGAAATACTTAGAAAATAGTGTTAGAAGTTAATTGTATTTAGGATCTTAATTAGCCTAATCACATGAACACCTAATATGAACTTAACCCTTAATGGCTTAATCACATTTAATTAGCATCGACCTTTAGACGAAGATGCCCAAAGAGCCGCTGGTGTCCGCGTGCCTGGCATGTGTCATTGTTGTAGTAGAGGTGGAAGACGACGTCACCAGCAGAGGGGCGGCGGTTGGTCTCTAGCGTTTAGCATCACTCCTAAGCCGCCTTGATCGATACTTTTTGAGTTTTTGGTTAGGACTAATTCCCATCACTCTCTAATCATAGAGTTAATCCTATCTTATAACTTTGTGTGACCTCTGGCCTACCAATCGTTGTTCTAGCTTACCAAAAAGCTATCGCCTCCATTTCAAATTATAAGACAACTCATCTTATTATTAATAAAGCAAGTCACAACAAAAGAAATGTTATGAAAAAAAGTTAAACAGCTTATAATTTAAAACGGATTAAGCATTGAGGCTCCATAAGACTCGGTCAGTTATTGTCTACGCTGGGATCAGTTCTACAAAATAGTTAATTCACTCTAATAAAAATTAGCACCGTTAATTCGCATGGGTGCCTGGTTATCATACACTATACTTAGAGAAAAAGCTATAGAACCATCTGTTGTTTCTCTGGCTCCAGCACTCGAATTTGTTGCCGTCCTATTTGTTGCTCGGTCACCAGCTTACTAGGCTACTGCTAGTTTGCATGCGTGCATTGTGAGCTGAGTTAAACTTTAATTTGTAATCACCCAACGTTCCAACTGTATGAACAGCTGTATATCATTCTCTTTTCCTAGAATGTTTCCTTTGATTTTTTCTGGGTCAAGGCCCAAATATCCTCTTCTGCACCTTAATTAAGGATGTGTATAATTCGGAGACGAGAAAAGAGCCGACAAACAAGGACCTCGGCTAGACATGGGCTGGTCGAAGAATAGGCCCAGGCCCAGGCCCATCCCCTTTAGGCGACATATCATCATCGACTCATCGTCTGCCTCTGTCGTGGTCGCACGCCCCAACTTGTGTGGGATGTTACATCGATGGAGTCGAACTATCGGAGCCTGGAACAACGGTCGCCCACGCGTACCGCGCCCGTGTACAGATGCAGGCAGTCACTTTCGTATCAGTAACTTGTCATCTTCACAGGCGGTGTTGTGTAGCCGCCGGGAAACTGACATGTAAAACTCGTTGGCCAGCAGCATACAGTCGGCCGACGGCTGGAGCTGTCTGTGTCTATTTACAGTCTGGGACACCCGGAACTGTACAAGGCGATGGATGATGTTTGCTCGAACTAGATAGTAAGTTGACAGGACCAGACCGCATAACGTGCAGACAATTTCTTCTGCACAGTACAGTATCACCTATTCAGTGTTCACCTCCCAGCCGAGTTTATCAGCAGGACCGCAGATGATGATGTGGCCATTTCGCAATTCTCTGACTCAAAGCTGCAGTATACGAAATATTCAAAATTCAAAGTTGATTTGAGACGGGAGGCAGGAACTAGTAGGAACGAATGCCGAAGCCTATACGATTATATCACAAAAACAACTCACAAGAAACCTACGGGCAGGGAAGGAGGATAGCATGAACAGAAGACGGCCACGAAGGAGGGCTGCGAGATTAGCGGCGGCCATGAGATTGAATTCCCAATCTTTTTTTTTTTTTTTTTTTTTTGTAGGTAATAACTAGCTACGTCCCCTGTCTTCCGTGGTGGGGGCAGAGGCGGCAGCGTCGTCCGCCGGCTCCCACGCCGACGCGGTGAGCAGCGAGAGGTCCTTCCAGCCGAGCTTGAGGCACGCGTCCTCCTCCACCAGCGTGTACCCCTTCCACGGGTACATGCCGAGGAGCAGCCTGGCCTGCGTGGCGGGGCTCCCGGCCAGGGACACTGGCCGGAACCCGGCGCGCCGCAGCTCGTCGCCCCACCGTTCCACGCGCACCTCCCCGGTCCGCTTGGGTCCCCCTACGGCCACGATGTTCCGTATCTCCGCGCCCAGGAGCTGCCGCTCGACCGCGTACCGCTCGGCCGACTCCTCCTCGGCCGCGCCGGCGCCATCGCCCAGCGCGTCGAACAGCGCCGAGTAGTAGTGCAGCGCCTCCACGAACCGGCCCAGGAAGTCGCCGCTGTGGCCCAGGTCCTGCTCCACGATGGTGATCAGCTTCGGGCGCAGGCTCCGGAGCAGCCGCACCGTGCCCACGTCCGACCCCGTCACGTCGTAGAGGCAGTGGTGCATCCAGTGCACCACGGTGGCCTCGTCGCCCCGGTGCTGCTGGTGCTGGTGCTGGCGCGAGCCGAGGAGCGCCGCGACGTCGGCGACGTGCCCGATCTTCCCCTCGATGGGGTGGAACTCGAACGGCAGGCCGAGGGAGGCCGCGAAGTCGGCGAGGCGGCGGCCGGTGGCCTCGAGGACGTCGAGCGACGCGCCGAGCCCGGTGATCCGGAGCGAGCGCGGCTTCCGCGGGCGGGAGGCGAGGATGTGGAAGAGCCCCGGCCACTGCAGGCCCTGCATGATGTCCAGGTCGATCACGTGGAGGCAGTCCTCGCCGTCGAGCGCCTGCAGGATGGCCTGGTTGGCCGTGAAGTGCGAGAACTTGACGAGCGGCGACAGCGCGTTGTACGCCTGGAACGCCACCGCCACGCGGCGGCTCTGCGCGGCCGCCAGCGGGCGGAGCGCGAGCGGCGAGTAGGCGCCCAGGTACGAGCTGAGGACGCGCGCGCACAGCGCGTCCCCGAAGTAGGCCGCCACGCGCTCCGGGGACGACCCGAACGGCGACGCCAGCTCGGCGATCTCGGGGAGCAGCTCCCGCGCCTCCGTCAGCTGGTCCATGGCCACCGCCTCGGCGCACCGCAGTAGCAGGCTGAGCAGCCGCAGGCCTCGCGTCTCCGGCCCTTCCTCCACCGCCGCCGCGGTCGACGCCGACGCCGACGCCAAAGCGGTGGCGGGGCCAAGCCCAAGCAGCTGTTGCCGCTTCCCTCGCGCAGAACGGCCGTCCCCTTCCTCCTCTTCGCCGGGGACGCAGCCGCCCGCTTGGCCTTCATCGCTGCCGCTGCCGCGTCGGTGGCGGGCGCGCGGGACAGCAGCCCCTGGAGCATGGCGTCGTCGGCCAGCCAATAATTTGGTTTCGGGCAAGGCGTCAGTGACTCGGTGATCACTGACCCGTGGCAAGGCAAGGTTGGCGAAGCGAGAGGGGACGGCTCAGCTGATAACGCTGGTGACTGGGGCCTGCCTGGGCGGCAGCACGGGGACGGGGACGGGGTCTCGCTCGCCGTTGGCTTCGCGGGTGAGTGAGTGAGTGAGACCGAGGAGGGGTGCCAGGGCGGCCGTCTGTTTGTCAGCTTGCAGGCAGTTGCTGGCGCGGCCAGGCAGGGGGAATCAAAGGACGCGAGCCGCGACAAGGCGACCGGTCGTCTCCATCTCCGTCCCCATCCCCATCCCCGGGCAGGGACGGACGGGAAAGGCGTGGGTTTTCTTGAATGAAAAATCACGGGAAGGCGGCGTGCGTGCGCGGCCGGCGGTGCCGACGGGGGTTGGTCCGGCTGGATTGATTGGTAAAGGCTGTGATCATTCCATGGGGGACGACCGGCGGGCGAGACGGGGCGCCGGACAAGAGCTTTCCCTCGGATACCGGTGCCTCGCTGGGACGTTTCACGTTTCTGGTTAAAAACACACCAGTGCCGGATGCCGTTGCCTTGCATCGACGGCACAAATGCGATCCTGCGCTCATCCATTTTTTTTTTTTTTTTTGTGACCTGATCCTGCGCTCATCTGCCACGTTCGCTAGCCACGCATGAAAAAATGGCACCATTAGCACGGCGGCTCATGCAAAAAAACAGAGGTTCAGGTAGTGGGGCGCTGCCTTGTTACATTATCGTGTTACAAGATCATGTTGATCCGCGGACTGCAATGAGGGGAGTGTTCGTCGCAATCACAAATGCGATCCTGCGCTCATCCATTTTTTCTTTTTTTTGTGACTTGATCCTGCGCTCATCTGCCACGTTCGCTAGCCACGCATGAAAAAAATGGCACCATTAGTCCATTATTACATTTTTTTTAAATAGATTAATCAATCCATTATTACTTTTTTTAGCAAAATTCGACTGTCCATTGAACTGACATTAGGCCGATTTGAGAAAAAAGAGCAGATCTCAGAAGACCAGTGGTCATTGGCCCAGCCACGAGTCAACTGATGGAGGTTCGGCGTTTATGATTTTCCACTGCGCCATGGGCTGATCAAGGGGAACTGCTGGAGCAAGTTCTTCCAGGGGGCGTCAGAGCTGGAGAAGATCTTATCAACGAACTGTCATGGACCCCAACCGCCCTGCATTTTTTTTTGGGCCTCTGAGCCATGACGAGTCCTCCCCTGTCCATTACTGACGCTAGGATTTGGATCTCGAGCGTCCAGGAGACCATGGAGTCGGCATGGGGATCAATAACTAACTGGGCTTGCTAGGGGGAAATTTTCTCGAGCATCCAGGAGACCACGCCGACCGCCGATCTCGCACCACCACCAGACTCCATGAACGGCGGCAGCGGCGGGCGACGAGACCACGAGTCCGACCGAGACGCATCGACGGCTTTGCCCGTCCGGGGCCCTGCGCCGCGACGCACCGCGCGCTCGCCGAGTGCCACCGCCGCGCCGCCCGGGGACCGCTGCAGCCGGAGGTGCTGTGCCGGCACCTGAACCGCGCGCTGGCGGAGTGCGTCGTGACCGCGTGCTGCCCCGACGAGACCGACGCCGTCCGCACCCTCTGCGGCAGCGCCGGCACCGCGCTCAAGCGCGAGCAGTGCCAGCGGGCGCGGATCGACCTCTCCCTCTGCCTCGAGGCGCATCAAGAGCCCTAATCTGTTACCTGCGTGAGGAATATCTTCCTGTACAGTCGTATAGAGATTTTCCTTGATGACCAAATGTCTTGGTTCTATGTGTAATTCTCTCATTCTGTAAAATGCAATCTTATGGAACATTGGAGCCGCAACCAATTCTGTCTAAAGGAGAGCATTGGGGATTATTGCTGAACGCAACATTAGATAATTAGCAGGAATTAACTCTTCTGAAAAAAGTGCAGATGTTCTGGCATCTGCTTGGCTTAGATGCGAAATTCATACTCTGCCATAAGTTTCCAGTTGTATTATTTTGGAAAAAGATCATGAATTGCAATTTGCTTGCTGTTGATTTAAATAAAACAGTGTAATGTAAAGTGTAGAGCAACTTAAAGCAAAGCTTCCTCCCTACCCTAGCTGATACTTTCCTTCCGTTTTTAAATACATGAAAAATAGGCAGGCAATTGAAACATTGAATAGAGGATGTTGCATATGCTACTCTGAAACTGCTGGGAGGACAATTCTGAGGCAGCGAAAAAGGAGATGTTGCATTTGCATTAGCGGTTCATGTACCAATGGGATACGATTGTTGTTAACTGTGATAAGAATTGGTGAGTTCAAATACGCGTTAGCCATGAGTGCCATGTCTCTTCTTGTCATGGCTTTAGGTTTGTTGCGACTTATATTGCAGTGGACTCTTCATACTTCATCTGTCCTATGACGAGGCTGAAGGCTTCATCCCATTAGCAAGTGAAGTCTGACGCAAGTGCAGCTGATGAGCAAATGAGGCAACAACGCTGCATTAGCATAAACGGGCGAGCCGCGAGTTTCCTTTCGCTATGTTATGTACGTTCAAATTGATGTACAACTCAGACTATCCTTTTGTTTAAGGTGTGATTTATTTGTTAAGCCGAAATACAGAATTCAATTTATATATGGGCCTACTTTTTAATCCTTCTTTTGTGCTAATTAAGGCCCTTTTTTGATCTCATGGTCTCAAGAGTAGTTACTAAAATTTAGAGTTTTGATCCAAACAGGGCTTAAAATTTATGAGCCTACTCAGAGTTTAAACCAATTCAGAGTTTTGTTTGTTCTCAATCCATGTACTGCCTTCTGCTGCATATGCTTATTTTGCATGAAAAGCTCGATCACGATGATCTGGGACTTCTATTGAGAAATGTGATTAGTGTTGCACACTGTTCATGTCCCGTCACCCCCGTGGGTCGTGGCGTGGGTTTGTGGCAGACCGGCAGTGAGCACTGAGCGGTAAATTTAAGTGTTTTACCCACCATTCAAATGCTAGTTGCTAACGTTCAGATTTTTGTTTTTTAGCAAAACATTCGGAATTTTCTGGGGTCGTACAATTTATAAGAGCTGTTTTTTTAGACGGTTTATAAATTGAGGACCCGTTTCTTATTACCGCATAATATCTTTCACCCTGGCTGCCTGCCTGGCCAACAAAAGCCGGTCTATTGGGCCAAATGTCGTTCAGCATGGCCCAACCCAACCCAGTCCATTGCAATCTGTAGAACAACCACGTGGCGTCCACCTTAACCAATCTTGGCAATCGCCAATCTGCGGGCAGCTTCGTCGTCCCTCGACGGCTTGTACGCACCAACTCTCCTAGATTTGCCTTGGCTTGCCATTTCCAGCCTTGCGACGGCGAAGGACGGTTAGCGCTCGCCACGCGCTATGTACGGGCTTCCTTTGGCCGCGCGACCGCCGCTACCGTCTCACTACGCCTGCTTCCCTTCTTCCTCCGTTGCTCGGGCTAAGGCAGCGTCGTCGGCATGCTGCGCCAGCCTAAAGCAGGCGCGCCCAGGCCGAACTGCTGCCCCTTCCGCCGTCGCTGCGCGTCAGGCGGCGCCGCTCTTGGCTGCGGCGCTCCTTCTTGTAGCTGCACCCCCTGGCCTGCCTGCTGCTATCTCACCAGGTTTCTCCAGTTCTTGCTTGTTATAAGATGCACAAATTAAACCTATTGCTTTTATTCTTGTGTGTATGTATTCGCTGCATTGCGCAATTAGTGTGAAATCGCTGCTTGTGTACAGTTGTACTAGTGGTTTCTTGGAATTCGTAGACACCATAGTCTACTGTTCCGTGGCATTTGAGTTTGGTTGGCAGACTGTTAGTTGGCACTTTGTTCTCACGCTGTCATGGACTCATGGTTGGTGTGGCTAGTTTGCACATTGCGGTTGCAGTAATTGCTCATGGGAGGTGGATGGACAGGAAAGGTGCGATTTCTGTAGAATTAGCTGAAGAACATAAGTTCTTGTTCCGCAGTCTGCAGGCATGAAAGCAAATCTATCATCACGTACTGAAACTTGCTCGCCTAATCTGGAAAGAAAGAAAACTGAATTTAGCATAATGCACATTACACAGGACGTTCACAGTAGTTGGAATCCAGGCTGATCAGCGTTTTTTTGCCCCATGGTGCAGCATTTGCGCAACCAGTTTCAGAAGGCGCAGCGCTGTTCCGGAAGGCTTGTATCGGTTGCCATGACATGGGAGGAAACATCCTACAGCCAGTGAGTTTGCTTGAAATCCTTGTGGGGAGCGCACCGTTGCAAGTTCTAGTCATAGTTTGTTCTAACCATCCTACCTGATCGTGCCCAGGGAGCCACTCTTTTCCTGAAGGATCTCGAGAGGTATAGCCTTGTAACCTGTCACGTACGGTAAACTGAAGAATGTGCTGCCGTTTCACCGTTCCCTGTTACTGACGCAAAGGCAGCAAACTTGTTGCAGAAATGGAGTTGCCACGGAGGAGGAATTGTATAACATCACATACTATGGGAAAGGAAGAATGCCCGTCAGTTCTCCCTTCTGGAATGACCAACCTTTGTGTTATTGAATCAGCAAAAGCCAGTACTTGTTTATGAGAACTAGAAAAATGAATTTTAATAGCAGCATGTTTCGTTTTGGTCAGGGTTTTGGAGAGAAATGCACCCCAAGAGGACAGTGCACCTTCGGCCCCCGGCTATCGGAAGATGACATCAAGCTCCTAGCTTCGTTTGTCAAGTCGCAAGCCCAGAACGGGTGGCCAAAGATCGAGGGCGATGGAGATTGATCAGCTGGCAAATGACGAGAAGACGATGCTTGTTAGTAAGATGAAAATGGCGACGGGAAGATAGTGTTTGTGTTTAGGACTTTCTGAACTTGTAACCTTCTAGTCTCTGTTTCTGAACTGAACTTGTAACCTTCTGGTCTCTGTTTCTGTTTTCTGAACTTCTATTCTAGGCAGAGTCGACATTTTCAGGCCGAACGAAGCTGTGGGTCCTGACACTGACAGAACAAGTTCAGTGGGGGTTGTCCCCAACAAGTCGCAGTCGCAGCTCACCTCCCTGAACGAGAGTTGGTGAGTTCGGTTGGTGACGCCGCGCGAAACTGCTACCAGGCGTCGGCGTGGTTTAAACACGAAGAAACCCACGTCCTCCTCCGTCGCGCGGCTGCTGCTGGTGCGGGGGAGGTGGGGAGGGAAAGCGGCGTCGCAACTCCCCGCCTCGAACCGACATGTTGCCGCGGACGCACTCCCACCAGGCGCGGCGGCGCTCCGGCCTGGGCCCGCAGCTCTGCGCCGCCGCGGCCGCGCTCCTGCTGCTCCTCTCCCTCGCCGTCCTCCACTCGCGCCTCTCCTCCTCGTCCTCCTCCCGCTTCCCCACATCCGCCTCCCGCTCCCGCTCCTCCACGCCCGCAGCCGACAACAACTCCTCCGCTCTCCTCGCCGACGAGGAGGACGAGGACGTGGCCGCCGCGCTCGACCCGCTGCTCACCGTCGCCACCACCACCGCCGCCGCCACCGAGGGCGATTCTCTGGCCAACCCCGACGACGACCGCATCGATGAGCTCGACGTGTTGGACGAGGACGCCGCGGGCGCCGACGCGACCGACTCCGCCTCCGCCTCTACGGCGGGGACCGCCACGCCCCTCGTCTGGGACCACGTCGCCGGCGCCGCTCGCCTTCCGTTCCGCCTCCCGCCTCCGGCGAATCCCTGCCCGCGGCGGGGTTGCCGCGCCTCGACCCCGCGCCGGATAGCCGCCGCGGCCTTCGGATCAGACGACGAGCTGGTGGATCTGGAACTACGGGTCGAGATCTCGTCCATCGCCGGTATCGAAGACGCGCTGCTCCTGAAGCCTTCCTCTGGTAAGGCCGCCGAGACGCGGCTCCGCGCCGGGTGGGCGCGCTGGCTGGAGGGGAAGGCCGACTACCTACGGCGCGATCGGATGCTCCGCTCCAACCTGGAGTCCCTCAATCCACGCAACCACCCGCTGCTCCAGGATCCGGACAGCCCCGGCCTCACCTCTCTCACCCGTGGCGACCGCATGGTGCAGCGAATGCAACTAGCTGAGCTCGACAAGCCCGCATCCAAGAGCTTTGAGCGGCGTAGGCTTCTATCTTACGAGAACAAGCAGGGCATGGCAACAACTGTGAAGGAGAAGCCCCAGAAAGGAAGGAGGTGGGGATATTTCCCAGATATCGATCCACATTTGGGATTCTCAGAGTTCATGGAGACATTCTTCGAGCATGGGAAGTGCTCCATGAGGGTGTTCATGGTGTGGAACAGCCCGCCATGGTCGTATGGCATCAGGCACCAGAGGGGACTGGAGAGTCTACTCAAGCAGCACCCAGATGCCTGTGTAGTCATGCTTTCGGAGACACTGGAGCTAGAATCCTTCCAGCAATTCATCAAGGAAGGGTATGTTGTGCTGATACAGAACTGTAGTCTTAAGATGTTAGAATGCAAATAATCTATTTTAGTAAGTTTTAGGCTAACACTAGACCAAACAAGAAATGCATTATTCCAACCTGAAACATGAGGCATCTCTTTGAGATTAATTCTGAATTGGTATGTACTCCCTTCCAAATTATAAGTCGTTTTAGATTTTCTAGATACATAGTTTTTATCATGTATCTAAACATAACGTATATCAGATGCGTAGTAAAAAATCTATGTACCTAGAAAAGCCAGGACAACTTCAACTTGGAATGGAGTCTTATATTAGATTTAAGTAGTATTTAAAGGCCATATACGGTTTAGATATTTTAAGACATTGATAGCACCTATTGCACAATGAGAAAAAAAAAAACAGGATGCAGTATTATCGATTCTCAGTTTTTTGAATTTATGTACTGTTTATCAAATAACATTTGTATTGCACAATGAGAAAAATATAGGATGTTATCGGTTATCAATTGTTTTCTCAATTCTCATTGGCAAGTGAACAATGATCTTATAACTGTGGTTAGTTGTGACACATCTTTTCCTGATGATATGATTCTAGTTTAAGTTATATCATTTCTCAAGTCTCACATATGATATATTTTGATACTTGCTACTTGCGACCACTTCTAAAATTTTCCACCATCTTATACCCTTTATTGGAGGGAAATTATAGGGTGCCCAGGGGTGTGGCACTTTAGCTAAAATATCATGTTGCAATGTTTCAAAAAATCATCACAAACATCATGTATGCAATACACCTAAAGTTCAGTGTAGCAGGAACAATTCAGTTTGAAATTCATCTTTGATGTTGAGATTCAAAAAACACGTGTCACTGTCAGCACATGATGAACAGTGCCAGTTGACTGCTTGTCTATTTTGTTTCTTGATATCTAGGGTGAATTTCAAACTGAACTGTTGCAACTATACTTCAACTTTATGTGTTCTACATACATGATTTTTCTGATAATTTTTTGAAATGTTGCAACATGTTATTTTGGCCAACAAGGGCGCCAGCCCCCTGGGTGCCAAATCTGCACTCTCTTTTTTCTCGAAAACAATCTGCACTCTCTTTTAGTCTGCAAATGATTGTGGTCCAGGAAGTTAGGCCAACAAGACGCACATTATATTGCTTACTTGTTCATAGTTCTGTATAGAGAATGATTGTTATGCATGAGCTGTACAACTAGAAACTTTTGTAATTGGAATGACCTTTTATCTCAATTTCTTTTTATTTACTGCCACTAGGTGGTTATCTATACTGTCTATGCAGCACATAAGCACTAGGAACCAACAACCTTGTCTGCTTAGCAACCCTGAGACAATAGCAGACGCCCACACCCCATTGCTTGACTAGCATCTAGTGTGTTTTTCTTTTCAGATAAAAATGGGGCCATTAACATTAGCTTTGTGGCAAGTCATAGTGGAATTGTATTGTTTAACTGCAGGAGCCAAATGGTGCATTTTCAGTTGAACCTCAATTATATAATAATGCTAACTCAACTATTCACTTAAGATTTACATCTGAACGCTTGACTTGTATGGACTTTGCATGAGATGCACTAATACTATGGGCCTTACTTGTAAACATGTTTATCAATTATAATTGTTCTAGCTACATCCATGTATGCATGTGCATTTTTAATTATAAAGTCTATTTCTCTTGCAGATATAAAGTTGCTGTCGCAGTGCCAAATCTTGATGAGCTTTTGGAAAGCACTCCGACCCATGAATTTGCATCAGTGTGGTATGAATGGAGGCAGACAAAATATTACCATTTGCACTACAGTGAGCTAGTACGCCTTGCTGCCCTTTACAAGTAAGATGATATAAGAATTACAGGACATTAGTTCAGGAAGTTGAGAGGCATGCTTTGTTTGCTTTACATTCTGAGATAATGCTGAGGAGAGAAATCCTTTGCAGTAGCTTTTGGCAAAATAGTTACATTAGGAAACAGATTATGAACGATTTTGATTAATTTAGCACTCTTTATCAGCTCAGGCTGTGCAACTTGGTATGAGTAAACAACATCAGAAAGGGAACTCACAAGCAGCATAGAATCTGACAAAAGTGGTTTAAGGAACCAGATTGTTAATGTACTATTCTATTCTTGAACCTTATCAACTGATTTGGTTTGGGGAATGGAATGTGTTTTCCATCCCCACCTCTTCCCTCACAAGCACAAGACTACGAAAATTTGGACTATTGTGACCCTACAGAAGTGAATAGAGGATCCCATGATGGAATAACTGGTCCTAGAATTATGTGGCCTGTCAAACCAAGCACCCTCTTAATGGATGCAGCTGTGCCCTCAAATTATTACTACTAGATTCCCTTATAGTTTGTGAAGTAGACTTTATCTGTACCAACTGATTCTTAGTTCTTGACCCATTTGTTTTAGTTAACTTTAGACAATGAGATGTCATCTACAGATAACGCCCTTATTTTCAGAGCTGATCAGCTGAACCATAGAGAATAATGTAGGACTAAAGCATTGCCCTCAAAAAAAAATGAGACAAGCCATGCAAATCGTTACCAACCTTCCCATAAATAGAGAAAATAATTGATCGCCATATAATGTCTGAACTTATCTTGCACTAAATAGCTTCAATCTTGCTTTCGTGAAACCTGTAATATGGTACACATTTTTTCATCAACATTGACACTGGTATTCATAAAAATTTGGAACATAAATGTAATCTTGACTCTTGAGAACATTATTTGTTCCCCTTGCTTTGCGAGTTGTGACTGATAGATTAATTTATTTCTTTATGTTTTATGTGCAGATATGGTGGAATATACCTTGACTCTGATGTTATTGTGCTTAAACCTTTAACATCGCTCAGGAATTCTATTGGTGCCACAAATCATGTCTCTGGAAATTCCAGTTTTGGTGCTGCTGTGTTAGCATTTGATAAACAGAGGTAAAGTGTTCCATTGTTTTATTTTGAAGAAAAATCTTTTTAAAAAGGGGTGTACCCAGTGCTGAAAGCTCTAGACAGACTTATTACCCTTTCATTTCTTCAAGTTCAAGGAGACTGGTTCAGTTTTGGATAAAACTACATTTAGTACATTTTATACCATCACGTAACAAAAAGATGAAATCCACATCTACTAATGTTCCATTGATTCACACAGAAACATGGGACAATATCCATCCTTTTCTTTTACAACACTAAGATACTAAAAAATTATTTGTAAATAGGTGTCAGATTGGAACAGCTACATCATCATTGACTGGCTGTGCTCGTGGACGTTTAGAGTTTCTAACTTAGCTTGTGCTGATTGCAGCCCTTTATTGGAGGAGTGCCTTAAGGAGTTTTATTCGACATATGATGATACCCTCGTGCAGTGGAATGGGGCTGAACTTATGACAAGAGTGATAAGCAATCTTTCTAGCGAAGCAGATGAAAATAGGGGGCATCTTGACATTAAGTTGGAGCCCTCTGTTAAATTTTACCCTATAAGCTCTACTGATATTATACGGTATGATTTCAATTCATCCATTTGTGCTTGCAATATCTATTTTTAGTCAATTTTACTATCCAGAAGCTAAACTAACAGTATCTTAGTGTATCAATCTTTTAAACTAACATTATCTTAGTGTATCAATCTTTTATCCTCATTTTTACCTATTTCTGTTAAATTTTACTATCCATCTCAACGAGAAAGATAATTTCATACTATAATATTCTGTATTTATTGTATCAATCTTTTATCCTCATTTTTTTAAATCCTGAATGGCATATCCTTATTTGTCGTGTCCAACTACCTTAGAGCCCTCTCACGTTCCTTATATTTATTTCTTACATGTATCTCTTGATATATTTGACTGGAAGCTGAGTACTAGTTACGGATTCAAGATATTCATACTCACCATGATGTTGTTGTACTGCAGATATTTCTCAGAGCCAGATAACATGGTCCAAAAAGCACATCATGATGCAATATTTTCTAGGATCGTGAATGACTCTACCACTTTCCATTTTTGGAATGGCATCACATCTGCACTGGTTCCTGAACCCAGCAGTCTTGTTTCGAAAATCCTTAACCGTTACTGTCTCCATTGCCTTGATGTTTTATAGTTGCAGCAATCTGAAGCTCCTGCTAGTGCTAAGAGCTTCATTTTAGAAATATTTCAATGGGTACTCAGAATGGATATGTTATATTGCTGAATCTTACAGAGCATTGTGGTGGGGGAGAAATACCGACAGCACTGTGTATATATTCTTTTCACCAAGGCTTGTGCCGGAGCTGCAAGCATGTTGACTTAACTAGTTTATTTTACCAGCCGTCAGATAGCAAAAGAGAAATGCCCCTAGACTTGTCCTGAGGTGTCAGCAAATCTTCCTACGGTACAGAATGCAACAACTGAAGGCATTTGGAACTTGAGAGTTTTGACTATCCCTTCTATATTTGCACATATACTGATAATTTTCACAATTTTATATTTTGATTTGAAAAAACATGTTTCATTGTAAGACAGGTTACTAGAAAAGGTCAATGTATCGAATTCGTTGGATTTATCTAGATCTTTAGTTAGCTTTTATTTCTCAGAGCATGAAAATGTCTGAATTAACGACGTAGGAACAAGAATGTCAACAGAGTAAGCATGTGCACATAACTATAAGGCTGTTTGGACTTAAAAGCCGACTAATAAGATAAGCCGGTTCTAAGAGAAAAATACTGTTCTGGCTGTGATAAGCCGGCTGATAAGACAAGTAAGTACAAATCTTGACATACTTCAAAGCCAAATTGTTTGCTATAATGTGAATTTATCTATTTTTCAAAAGCTGCCTATACATGTAAATTGAAGAGACGAATGAGGACTCAATCTGGGACAAAATTAACCGATAACCGAACCGAACTAACTGGAACTGAAACTGAAAGAACAGCGGTATAAGCTACTGTAGTTTTTATCGTCAACACACAACATACACAACAAACACACTGTTCCATTCCACGTAACATGTCTAACGACACGCTTACTTTTTCGCTTTCCAAACGAAGGCAGTTCAGTCCGTCGTAGGCAGGTGCCTTCTCTTGTGGCTGATGATCACCTTCCCCTGCGGCCCTGGCATGACGACGTTCCAGTCCGTCCTGGGGAACGGGGACACCAGCTCCATCTCAAAGTTCCTCAGCAGATGGCTCCATATCAGCTTAAGCTGCATGTACGCGAACGCCTCGCCGACGCAGAGGTGCCTTCCGGCGCCGAAGGACATGTACGCTAGCGCGCCGCCGGCCTTGTCCTCCGCTCTCCGGGGCGCGAACCGCTCCGGGTCGTACTTGTCCGGCTCGTCGTAGACGTGCGGCAGCCTGTTGTGGAGCACGAGCGGGCTGGCGACCGCGTGGCCCTTGGGCACCTCGTACTCGCGGCCGTCCCTGGTCCGCACGGTGAAGCTCCGCCGCGCGTGGCGGAGCAGCATCAGCGCGGGAGGGTGCAGGCGCAGGGTCTCCTTGACGCAGCGGTGCAGCGTGTCCATCTCCTGCAGCACGTCGTAGTCGACGCGGTCACCGTGCCGCGCCACGACGCGCCGCTGCTCCTCGACGGCGGCGCGCAGGTGCTTGGTGTGGGTGAGGAGGCGCGCCCCGGTCCAGGTGCCCGCGCTGGAGCTGTTGTGCTGCCCCGCGAAGAGCGCGGCGACGAGCATCCCGACCACCTCCGTCTCCGTCGTCCCGCGGCCGTCCTTGTACCGGGAGTCGAGCAGGCACTGCAGCATGTCATGTCGTCGGCGTCGGCGCGGCGGCTCTTGCGGGACCTGACGATCTCGGTGAATATCTCGGCTAGCCTGGCGCGCGCGGCGTCGCGGCGGCGGTGCGCGGGGATCGGGAGGTGAGGGAACAGGATCGTGACGAGGCGCATGCCGTCGTTGAGCTCGCGGAGCAGCGGCCCGACCTCGCTCAACATCTTCTCCCGGACGGCGGCGCCGAACAGGCACCGGCTGGTGATGAGCGTCACCAGGTGCTCGAGCTCCTGCTTCAGATCGACGGTGCCGGACTGTCCCCACCTCGCAAAATGACTCTGCACAGCACATGCTCTAGCTCCTGAGGCACCGTTTTGATTTGCATGCAACAGGAGCAATTATGCAGAATTTATGCGAGCTTGTTACGTACCTCGACCTCATGAACCATGAGGCTGACATAGGTCCTGAGCTTCACCGGCTTCAAGGCGTCGCCGAAGAACCGGAACTGCTCGTGCCGAGTGGCGTAGTCGACGTCGAAGGCGATGCCGGGGCCGAAGGTGGGGATGGTGAACTGGGAGACCTCATCCTGGCTGATCTCGGAGTCCAGGCCCCGGTAGAAATGGCTCGACACGTCTGGCCCGACCAGGAAGGTGAGCTTCAGGCGGAACAGGCGCACGGTGAAAACGCTCCCCAGCCTCGTGTAGTGGTCGCGGATCAGGGCCAACGGGCCCTTGGCGAGCAGCGCTGGCAGGTCGCCGAGGAGAGGGACCCCCGGCGACACGGGCGGAGGTGGGCGTTTCGTTGTCGTCGGACCGGCAACTGGTTGTTGCCGTCGTCGACTTGTAATCTTGGACGTCGCTGCTACTATAGATATGGCGATGGAAAAGGCAGCAAAGACCAGTGGCCATATGGTTGTCGGTAAATCCATGACGACGGGATTGCACTGCAGGGTACATTTGAAGTGGCCAGTGTTATTTATGTCAGCATCAAGATAAATCATATTCCTTCCGTACCAGCATAAATCAATTTGTACAATCTCTGCTAGTCAACTTTTTTAAAGTTTGACAAACTTTATAAAAAAAGAATAACAACATCTATATGATATAAAACAAGCATATTGTGAAAAATATATTTTATGATAAATATAATTATATTAATTTAATAATATAAGCTTTTAATATTTTTTCTAGAAATTCAGTCAAAGTTTAAAAGTTTGACTTAGGACAACTTTAAAAATTTATATATTCAGATATAGAGGAAGAGTAGAACAGTTTCCTTTTATGTTACTATTTTACCGTCTCGGGTTACAAATATAAGTAGTTGTGTTTGCCTTAAGTCAAACTATTCAAGGTTTTTGTTTTAATTTACAATTCAGCGTAATAAGATCCATCTTATTATAGAGAAGCTAGACTTTGGTTTAGTTAGGTTTAATATATTGCCTCACGAATTAGCCATGGCTCATGTAATTAGTTTTATAATTAGTTCATATTTAGTCCTCCTAATTACGATCTGATCATCCGATGTGGTAAGAGCTAAACTTTATCCAAGACCATTTACCTAATGGCTCATAGTTTGTTAGGACATAAACGACATCTAAAGCAAACAGGAAGATATTATCGACTTTTTACATGGCTTACATCTCACAACAGTTTGTCCACAACTGTTTCAGCCAAACAACTTTCAGCAGCAGCTTTTTCATAGCCCATAGTCCAGAGTAGCTTTTTTCCACACTCACAGCTCAACCAAACAGGCCCCTAAACCAGACTTGCACATGCATATTTCGTTTTACACATCTTAAATAGCTCATGCGTAGTTCGTTTTCTGGCCGATTACATACTTACACATGCCAATTCAGGGTGGTCGATTCCTGGGCCAGACTTTGGTCGGCCAAATTGCCAAATTGATTTTGGCAAGGCATGTGGTGTGGGCAGCAACCAAATGTGCTCTAATGGTGGTATGTGGTCATAAACAACGAACAGGACATCTCTATAATGCGGAGAATGATTTATAAGAGTTTTCTCTTGTGCTGACAAAATTTCTCTTAATTACTATAAATGGCATCTCTCACTTCTCCATCTAAGGAAAACAAAAATCCTATTGTACACGCCTTAAGGTTCATAATACTCAGTACGAGTAGTTTAATAATATAGGAGTATTTGTTCTATTTGAGATATGTTTTTGTGGGCATTATATACCCTAAATTCCCTATTCTGGGGTTGGTTTTTTTATTGGGGAAAACTTTATTGAACCATTTGCAATCATTTAAATGGCAACTACTCCATGCAAGGGCAGGGGCAGCGTGGGACCCGGAGTGACTGCATGCAAAGGCAGCAGCATGCTCCATCCTCAGAACAACTTCATTTGCACAACTTTGTTCATTCGCTAGAACAACATGTAAAAGCTATACGGAGGGAGTAATCACTAGGGTCTAAGGACGATGTGCCAAACATGGGTTCCTTCATGGCGGTCGAGGAAAGTTATGGTTCAGATAGATTTTAATTTTTTTAAGAAACTTGACTTGATGACTATCTCGTCTCTTATACTCTTTCCATTCCAAGTTATAGATCGTTTTATTTTTTTGCTATATCTAATTTACTATATATTTAAAAAATCATTATATTTAGAGCAGTGAGAGTGTATAGATTTTTAAATTTAATATAATCATGTGTAGATCTATCCTAGAGTAATTGCGTATCGTTATTATCTTTGGTTTCATTAATGTACACAAGTAGGTAGAAGTAGCGAAAATTATATTTTGAACCTTCAAACAATAGCTTTTCTATCGGATTTATACACTTTTAAATACAATATGTAATAAGAAAGAATTATGGTGTACTAGAAAGGGTTCCTTTAGAGGAGCTCGAGCCATTTTAAGAAGTCATAATTGTGTCTCCTTTAAAAATGGCTCTGGCTCTTCTTTTTACTCAAAAATGGTTTCAAACAGCTCCGGGTCATTTGATACTTCTCCTGAACCCGCTCTAGAGCTTCACTGCATGTGGGCCCTCCATGAAATACCCCTCTCATGCACATGGACGATGAAGCGAGGCGGAGTGGAGCTGTGAAGGTAGGGCAATGTTGCAGTTGGCCGGGAGGCACGGCTATGTGGGAAAGAGGGAAACAAAAGCGGCGATTGACCAGAGGAACTAGAGATAAAGCAGGTGTGGGAGGGAGATGAAGGAAATAAATTTTAGAAGAAATAGAAAAAAAGAGAAAAGGGAAAATGAAAATGGACATTCTAGACATTTTTGTATTTTACCTACTAGAAGTTGTTTTATCAACCATTTTCAATAACTGAAACTGCTTCACCAAGTATTTACTAAAGCTAGAGCTATATCTTACGGGCCCTAAACTATTTGGTAGGACTAGTCCGGAGGAGACAGAGCCAGAACCGGACAGAAGCCCTACCAAATTAAAATGCACCCCAAGCCACCAGCAAGTGAGACTATAATAGAAAGCTGGAATAACGTGACGATAAAGATGCATTTTTCAGAGCTTCGTAAAGCGACTTGGTGCTAACCATTCTGTCCACAGACAGCTGCATATATACACAATGCAGTAACACAAAAGATCGGAAGAAATTAAGATGCAGCTGTGAAGAAAACGTTGTTAGGGCTTACAGCTAGAAATTCAGTTTTGGTATAGTGTGTAGCTGCAGTCTTCGTTGCTCCTTCAGTGACTTCTCACGTTAATGGAATGGAAGCGGCTTAGAGTGTACTACTGTGTCTCATCTAACCCGAAAAGAACTAGCTAGCTATAGCGCCTATTATAGCCAGCTGCACAGCCTTGAGTTACTTGACGATGTACCAATGAGGAGAACGGTATTTATAGACAAACCGAACGAGAGAGATCACCTCCAAATCATTGTATATGCCACATATTATAGTATAGACCGCCGTGTCATTTATTGTTAGGTGAGGCTAATTAACGCCCAACGGTATATGGGCACACGTGTGCCACGTGCGTAGAGGACTCATCCATGATCCACCCATGCTTTCTCTCTCTCTCTCTCTCTCGACTCAAGATGAAAATTGGTGATCTTGTAATAAAGTTTGCAAGGAAAAAAATGGCACTGTACTCCTTTAGACATGTGTATTGTTACTTTCCTTATATGTCCTCCTTTACTTCTAGAGGTCGTAACGAGTTAAAGTTGGGACAGCTCGTGGTATTAAACTCCATTTTATTCCTCTCTCAGACCATTTTAGCTGTTTTACTACAGTCTTTACACTTGCACAATGGATCCAAACACCTGATTCTCAGGTTTGTCCTAGTGCATATGCAATCGTATCGAGCCGACATTAATTTGGCGCTGTATTTATCGTATTCACAATTGGATCACTATCATAGATGTGATGCATGCATGAACCTTCGGTTTCAAGCGTCGATCGTGTGGCTAATTCAAAACCACGTTTTTGAAATCCGAACCAATGGTTCTTTTGAGCATGTTTTCGTCGGTCTGAATGCCGCAGGATGCTGCTGGTAAGGCCGTAAGGGTCTGGTGGAAATAGATTCCTGCCCATTAGCTGGATCATATAGACATACAGCCAGGGTTTTACTTACCGTTTCGGACACGGAAACCGCCGGCCACCGGTAACGGCTTACCGGCCGGTATAAATCGGTTACACCGGCCGAATTCAAATTTCAAATTTGAATTTTGGAGGTGGCACAGGTCAAACGGTTAGAACCGGTAAACCGGTCGGTTAGGGGCGGTTACCGACCGGTTTAAATGGTAACCGCTCCTAACCGACCTGGTGTCTTTTTTTTTTTTGCTAGAAAAAATTATTTTTTTCGGCATGACCTTTGCAGAAATTCATGTTCAAGAGCACACAAAGCCATAATAAATATTGTGACACAAATACATAGTGCATAAATATATAGTTGGTACCCACCGGCGGCTAACAAAGTCACACCAACGAAACAACAAATAATCCGATACAAATACATGGTCTCATGCACATATCAACGCTGCGATACGAATGGAAAGACCCCCATTCCGCACCCTTCCTCATACTTGGCGGTGGACATAAGATTGATACCTCGCACTTTCGAAGGAGGTCCTTTGAATTGTTGCCAAGTTTGGCCTGTCCATGCTGCCGTTGTCTCCCATTCTTGAACTAACAGAGTGTAAAAATGAAGGTCATCCCATTCATAGACCCATCTAGTCGGAAGCTGCATGCTCATGTCGGGGAATAGGGTAGTTGTAAGTATCCCGTGAGGTATCTGTGAAGACGGCTGTCCATGGTCTTTATCCCGAGTAGCATGTGTGAACTCCGTCTCGCCTGCAATGAACCATAATTAGAACTCACAAAAAACAAACAAATATGCGTAAGTAAGTGCAATGGATACCGTGAAGTGAAGACCACCACCACCACCACCAAAGCACTACTACCACCACCACCACCACCACTACCACCTCCTCCACCACTATCATACCCACCACCACCACCATATCCACCACCGCCACCGCACCGCCACCGTCATCATCATCGTCGGCAGCCGTCGCTATTGAACTCGATATGGTGGACTACGCCGACCCTCATCGTCCGTCTCTCGCGTCATTGCTCACTACTTCTTGTACTTTTTTTTTTTTTTTTTTCCTTTCTTGGGGTTAGTTTGCTTTGGTCCGGCCCGAAACTTCCTCTTTCCTAGGTGGGTGTCACCCACATGTTTACTGGGCCCAATCATCGATGGAATCATCCCCCCGTAGTCCTGCGTAGATCTTCGGGGGTCTATTTGGTCTCTGCTAACACAAACAAAAAATGCCGTGAATAAATTGTGGTACATAAGTGGCTAACTCAAACATGAACAAAAAAATACCGACAATATGGGAAGGCAAAGGGACATCAATATCATCATCATCCTCATCCAAGACTGGATCCGCGTTCGATCTCCCATACTCCATCCATTCCCCGAACCGGATTATCCCGATCATAGAATGAAATGTGCGGCGGGTCAATAAAATCACCTTCATCACGCGGTTCCGTGCCGGTGACCTCCGCCAGACGTAGCCGAAGGTTGTAGTTGACATACACAAGCTTGTTTAGTTTCTTGTGCGACAACCGATTGCGAACCGCCGTATGGAGCAAGGCAAAAGTGCTCAGCTCCGCTCGCATCCTTTGGAGGAGACACACTTTGTGCAACAAGCCGCAAAGCAAGACGCCGCAACGATGGCGTGGATCTACCGAATAGCATCCACCAGGCCGCTGCAAGTGAAACCCATTACGAAGAAATTCTTACATGGGGATGTCTTTGGGTGCGCGCCATTCTTATTGCCGTTCGCTCCCAAACTCACCAAGCTTCTGTCGAAATATCTCAGCCTCCTGCAATGCCTGCACTGCTATTTCAATATGCAAATGCATCCTTCAATCCTTGGAACATTTTCTCGAGTGGGATCCGGTTTGTATGCAAGCTTCGGATTTAGGACAGCGCTGCAACATTTGGAAAACAACATACGTTAAATATTGAATATAAAAGGCTTGGTAAAAAAACATAAGTCATGATCATACCGCACCAACATAGATGCCTATGTAGACATCGAAATCTTGGCGTCAGAATCTGTTTGTACTCCATCCATGTTGCCACATTATTGCCGAAGAAATCCACGCATCTCCGTCGGCTATCCGGAAGTTGTACACCACATCACACATGTTCGACCGCTTATCTTGAAAAGCGAAGGAACTTGTGCGATGGGCGGACCGTGTCGATGATGTATTTCAACCCCCCCCACCACTTGTATACTTGACAACCTTGCATGAGCATAACGACCTTCTTTCCCGGCCACTTGCTCTCGTAAAAACTCGGGAGATCTCATCCACCGCATGAATTTTTCATGTTTCCGGTAAAAGCTCTCGAGGAACATGTAGTTGGTCACAAATCTAGTGGCATTCCACTTGACCAACTCACCACCAATAGCTTTCTTCATCATTTCATTCAACGAACCATGGTTGTGCAACCAAGTTGAAATGCGCTTGCAAGTCTTGATCATACCGTCATGGTCCAACCTCTCACCAATGTCCTTCAACATCAAGTTGATGGTGTGTGCAAGACAAGGTGTCCAAGCAATGTGCTCATGCTCCTGCATAAGATGTTTGCATGCTTTCTTGTAGTTTGAACCGTTGTCGGTGACCACATGAACGACATGCTCCGATCCAATCTCGTTGACCACCTTCGTCGAAAATAATAGGCACATTTATTAGTAACGTCGGAAAGAACGTAGAAGTGCAAAAAATTAATAGACACATGTGGAAAAAAAAATTACCGAGTGGAGGTATGTGGCCGATTGACTCCTTCCAGTCGCATCAATAGACTTGTGAAACCAGGTCACCCCATTGCAATATATCAGAAAGTTGATCACACTCATTCTAGTCGGGCCAGTCCAAGAATCACACATCAACGTGACGCCAAAAGTGGGCCAATCCTTCTGAAACTTTGCGAACCTAGCCTTCAAGTCTTGCTCGTTCATATCAAGGTACTTGCCATCAATTTCCCTTCCAGTGGGTGACGTGATCCCTTCACCTGCAACAATAACCAAATCATTAGATTAAAGAAACAAAGGTAATGCAACAAGTTCTCCAAGTATAGCTACTTACCCCATACGTGTCTTCTGTCCGCCTTATAAAGTACGGACTATCGGCCTGTCGTCCAGGGATTCCTGCAATATGGAACCACTTTGCCCAACCTGTACCAATAGCTTCCCTCGCATTCCTACCCCTCTGCGTCCATTTGCCCGTATCAATCCTTTGTTGCACCATTCCTCTTCTCCCACCGTCTGCCAAATTATAGTCCTCCACCACCACGGGGAGTCTCCCTCCGTGAACTGTTTCTACCAAACAACCTCGCCAAAGGATTCCCCCCTCTGCGAACCACCACCCCTGCGAACTACCCCCTCCTCGCTCATAAGTACCCCCTCTCGCTTCCACCCCCGCCGGTACTCTTGTTCTTGTTTTGACCGGGCGCAGTGCTTTGAACCCGAAGCTTCATATTCATCTTCATCGAGAGGAGTGTTTCCCCTACGCTGCAGCCCTCTTGTGCCATCTTCTTTCGAGCCCTTTCGGAAGATGCCTTCTTAGTCCTGTCAAGATCCGCTGAAAATACTCCCCGGACCTCTCGTGGCACCCCTGTTGCAATGCACCACCTCACCCCCTCACCCAGCCAAATGTTGTTTTAATCTCGTGCAACCACCACCTGATTTCTGAGTATTACAATAGTTGCATCGCCATCCAGGAGCAAGATTCATGCCATGTTCCCATACAATGTCTTTTCTGTCTTCCCCGCCATTGTGCACTGCGAACGAACATGAAAAAACACAACGGAATCAATCACATAATAAAATTTACACAATTTCACACCTAAATAAAATGTACGTAAACAATATGTCTAAATCATTTACAAAATAATACCTACACATCCTACCTCTAATCCTAATTCCTAATTTCTAAAGCAAAATAAACTACACATCCTACCTCTAATCTTAAATCCTAAATCAAATCTAACCTAAATCCTAAACTAAATCTTTCCTAAAACCTATCTAAAACCTAAATCAAATGATACCTACATTCTAAAACCTACCTAAAGCCATTAACTACCTAAATCATACCTAAAACCTACTCTAAATACAAAAGAAAACAAAAAAAGGAACTTACCTCGATTCGGCCGGTTAGCCTAAACCGGCCACTAACCGAGCTTCCCGGCCGGCTAGCCGTGCTCCCCCGCCCGGTCTCCACGGATCCGGGGCGGGCGGTTAGCCGCCCAAACCGCTCGATAAACCGGCTCGGGAGGCGGTAAGGCGAGGGCACGGTTTTTGCGGCGGCGGATCGGCCAAAATTGGCTTCGGGGAGGGGTTCGCCCCCCCCCCCCACCCCGTTAAGCAATAAGTGCCCGTTGGGGCCGGTTGGGCCTCACGGGCCTTAATATTTTTTTTTTTTTTTTTCAAATTTCCAAACGTCAAAACAAATACTAAACGAACTCAAATTTGAAAAATTTTGACACCATTGGATTCTATAAATCATGAACTATTTTTAGGAATTTTAGAATTTTTTTCAAATTTAAATTTCAAATTTGAAAAACCCTAGCGGGTTTATACCGCGGGCAAACCGAACCGGTCCGGCCCGGTTTGGTCGGTAACCGGCCAAACCGGCCGGTTTACCAACGGTTTTTAAAACCCTGCATACAGCTCGCGATGGGGTCGGCTGCAAATCCCATTATCATACAGACATACAGCTCGCGTTTGGATCGGCCGCAGATCCGATATTTTAATCAGAAAACACATCCTATAGTCTACTAGAGATACAAACTGGAGGTGTTTTGTTTGAGAAAGTACCACTTTATTCTAAATGAGACAGTGAAACTAACTTATGAAAAAGACCAACTCATTCCGTCCAAAAACCCAACATGAAGTTGTTGACATAAAAAATTGTCCAAAGTGTCTAATGGACTCCGTCATCATGTTTATCGTCAAGAAGATGATCAGAAAGCATATCTAGATCATTACATTTGGAGCCTGGATGAAGAAAGTAGTTTTTGGATGCTAACTGGCCGAAACTGGCCAAGCCGGGTTTTCCAACTTTCTCAAATGCAAAGAATGGTTACACCATTGCATTCCTCTCATTCTCATTTTTGGAATCCGAATGTATTAGTTATGATTTTCAAAAGGTTCTATGTCCTGGATGTGAAGTAGAATCGACGACACCGATTTGAATGAAGCAGAATGGGTCAGGCGAGTCTCTACCAGATATAACTCGTTGTTTGACACGTTTTGGAAAGGTTTCGGCCTCTCGAGGGATAAGTCCATCCCCACCTTGTAAATATAATGGTCACTACCGATTGAGGTGCCTAACACACATAATTGATCAGCTTCTCCTCCGTCAACGTTGCATGGCTTGTGAATCAATAACGGCAAAGCTCTAGAGCAACCAGGGCGGCAAGGGTAGCCCATAGGCGTTGCACGCTCCGACAAGGTCCCTCCCGAGCATGTGGGATTTTAGGTCTCAAGAGACCTCGCCGACGTGTCTTGCATATCGCACTCCCGACGAGGCTCCTCCAATGTCGTGTTTTGCGTATCACACTTATCGCTGGAGGCACATGGTTTGAGTGTGAACAACCCTGCGCCAGGTGACCTAACAGCCGGCTAGTCTCTACATTGAGCGATCTAGCTCCTGGTGACATAATGAAGTGTCAACAAACTTTTTGGTGACTCCACCAGGGAATGATTGGTTTGGCAATCTCGATCTTTCTTACCTAGCCAATTTGTTGGTTCCAATCTATCAAGCCAATTTGTTGGTTCCAATCTATCATTCTTATGTTCTCACTACCGTTCCATAGTCTAACCTAAAAGGCTGACTGCATTGGTATTGATGTGGAACAACGGGCTCACTGGCGATTTTATTGATCTGATGGGTCAGGGGAGCATCATCGCGCGTCTACACCCTACGTCCAAATTTAATGAATTAGAGGAAATATTGTGTGGTGCTCCTATTGTTACTTTACCTCGTGATGCTGTTAGTCAACCTCAATATGGAAGGCTGTTTTCACTGTTAATCCCTCTTTTTCATGCTATGAATAAGCTTACGTCCAAATTTAATGAACTAGAGAAAATAATGTTTGGTGCTCCTATTATTACTTTACCTCATGATGCATGTATTAGTGGATCAGCCCCGGCTATTAATCAACCCCAATATGGTCAATTCCATCTCTGTTTAGTGTCCTAAAGGAAAATTTCCCATTGTACAAAGATATATATGCACGAGTTCTGTAACATAAATCTTCCGCGAAGCAATATTCAAAAGACAAAAAGGGGAACACATCTAACAAATTCAATATTCTAAGCTATGATCCATGCTAAATGTCAACCCGATCTACAGATTAAGGGCATAGGAAGTAATTCTAAAGGGCAAAACCAGTTATTATCAAATTCGTCATCTGTTTCTCGATACTCTCCCATTCTATATAAAACGTTTTGACTTTTTATATATACATAGTTTTGCTATGTATTTAGATATATGTATAGTAAAAAAACAGTGTATCTAGATAAGTCAAAATATTTTATAGTTTAGAACAGAAAGAGCGGATCTGTATACTTTGCACACAACTATGAAGTGCATGTACCTTTGAGGTTTCTTTTCCTATGAAATACAAGTACCTTGGAGGTTGGACCCTTTCCTCTAGAGTGAGAATGAGAATCAGCTTTCCCATGTTCCAAAAGAGAAAGGAGCACTGTTTGGTTCAAGTGTGTCTGGTTCAAGAAATAAGGTGATTCATATTTCCTCATTCTTCATATTTTTTGTTGAGCATATCATAAATTCATGCCATCAAATTTGAGTATTAGGAGATTTGATTCAAGTAATAATAAGATTATCCATCATCTTCCAATTTTTTGTTTGGTTTATGGAATGGAATGAGTTAATCATTTCTCGCACGCTAATAATTAATATTGGTACGAGAAATAAGTCATTTTATCAAATTTGAGGAATGAACTTATATCAAATTTGAGGAATGAGCTTATTATGCATCACCTCATCTAAAATGAAATGATTCTTCAAACTAAACACACATAAATTCCCTACTAAATCTGGATGGACCTGTACTGCTACCGCCTGCTGCTATGCTACCAAAGAGCAAAGAACCAGTCGATACAATCATACAAATAATTTTGTCCATGCACTGACACGGGGACTGATGCTTATGTAGATCGAAAAACTAGGGCAGCAAACTGCTGACAAAAATGAGCTCATGTAACTTACACATACAAAAAGGGGTATTGTACCTTGTATCAAGGATAGGCATCGCAGCAAGGTTCCTGACTATCTGCTCCTCCTATACAAATCTAGTGAAAACTGAAGGATTGTGGTAATTAGTAAATTTAGTGTTCAAAAATAGTAGTTGGTAATCTCGCTTTACATAGAACTGTACAACCTCAAAAATTCAGGCAATGTGATCACTGGAAATAGACACAAAGCTTGTAGGGCGATGAGTTCCATATTGTTTAACTGGCCACAGTTATCTCAGTTGGAGTTGTACAGCAGATGCACGAGCAATCTGTTCCATTGGTGCCTCTTTCAAGCAACCGTTTGTTGCGGTTAGTCAACAACCTTATCAGTGGTGCTTTAAGGGATACTTGGCGCCAAATCTCATTCACTGGTCCATTCGGATCCTCGTACTCAAAGTAACGTTTCACCTGAAAAGAGTCATTCATGTTTCAGAGACTAAGAAAATTATTAACAGATAAATATACTGAAAGAAATTTGAATGTGCATGCCAGATTGAAACATCACATGTTCCTGCCTCACACCACATATCTCCACTCCGTGCATGAATAAGATCACAATCTCGTATGGACCCATCAGCTCATTCTAGTTATTTTGTTCAATCAACCATATGTACTACTCCCCTCCGTCCTAGAATGATAAGCATATCGTAAACCAACAATTACTCAAATTATATCGATTCTTTAGCAAATGACAACATATTGTGAAAGGAATTAAGGTTTAAAAATCTATTTTGTATGACCTTTCCCTGATCAAAATACACATCATTTCTCAGGACAGGAGTACATAATGAACAAACAATTTAGTGGAATGGGCCCACTTGCATCCTCAAAAGTATACTACCATATAAGATCGAATTGGTGAAAGAGCACAAATAACTCATATATGGAGGCCAGAAAATAATCATATGCCCAAAGTGACAGTTTGACAATACAATCCCAAAGCACTATATATCCACCTTCTTACTACATATTCTAAGTCAAACAAGAATCAGATGGTGGGGTGATCTTCTCTGGCAAATGCACCAAGTAGCTGACTCAGATGTCAAATGCTAGTACAGAAGTGGAAAGTACAAATGGAGTTTCTTGCTGAGGCATGGTGATGGCATTTATGCTAACTACATTAAATCCTGAAAGCCTGATCGGTAAGGAAGTTTATCAGTCCCCATAAATTTATTTCAAATCCTCTGAAAATTTACTGAGGTACAGTCAAAATGTTATTACATCATTCAGGCACCACATATTTTCCAATATGCTTTGTATGTGCAATCTACACATTGTTTTCCAAGTTAAAAGAACAAAATCACTACACAAAAGAATACGGAAGCCAAGAAACATCTATCCCATATTAGAGCGGTGTCTCAGGAATAAGCCATCTTAAGAAAGAGCTGTTTATAAGTAGAATAGCATGCATCTTACAGATGCAAACAGCAGTATGACCTAGTTGGGCAGTAGCTGTACTGACCTTTTTAATTTCCCTCTGGTACTCCAGAATCCTCTCTGAACTGATTCTTCGAAGCATTGAAGTTAAGTATCCAGGTTGTACTGCTTTGCTTGTCCCAACAAATATTGATATTTTATTGTAGTCTATAATATCTTCGAATGGAAGTTCAATGTAATCACTGACTATAACGGGAACACACAGACTGACAAGTGCATCAAATAATCTGCATGCTGAGGGGGTATCTCCAGCAGGATGGAGGCAAAATTTAGATGAGTGCATTCCCTGTGTAGCTGCACGCCGACTCTCCCTTGATTGAGTTCCATGTTTTATGGTTACATCATCCTCGTTTTCAAGAATCTGGAACAGTGCATCACGAACCTTTCCTCCCTACAATATTCAGAATGACAATCTGTACATGATATTGCATAAACAAAGTACAAAATCAAAAAGACAGTGACTGAAGCTTCATTGACAAGGAAAACAACGATGAACTATATGTAAAAGAATCTAAGGCTCAAGAGACATATTTTTTGATTTAAAGAACAAAAGGACCAAATTAAAGGATGCAACATAGTAATGCTTTGACATTTGTTTTTTTTTTTTAAAAAAAAGGAGGATACTTGACGAATTTTGGATGGGGGAGCTTATAAAGACTCTTGAACAGCATGTTTTTGTTTGTTTCAAACCAAAGAAAAAAAAAAGTATACACCTTCCTTTTTTTCTCATTTATTTCATACTTCATTTATCTTATCAATCATGGTTTTGTATTTCTTATCAGGATGTTGCCGATGCTTGGATGCTGAAATTGTTGTCTTCTATAGTGTTCCTACTTCCTATTTACTAATAAAAAATTTTGCCTTCAACAATTATGTCGCATTCTATGCATAGAAAGTGAGCAAAAGAAAAGGAGCTGCAACTATTGCAAATGAAATTGTCAAAAAAGACAAACTTTTTGGTAAAGTATCCAAGAAAAATGGAGATTTTGAATTCAACATTGCAAAACTCAACTGCTATGAAATTCTCAAATTTGACAATTTCGGAATCAACAAGCCCTTACACATAATTAAAAAAATATACAGAGATCAAAAAATTGCTTGAGGAGTTTGTATATGTTACCCTTGAAACAAATGTCTTAAGAAACCCCAGTTGACTTTTCCTAGTTCAATTTTCTTTGGGCATCCGTTCCAGAACTTGACATAAAACAAGACAAATTCAAAGCAGGCACAATTGCATCCTAACTACTGGGAATTTATCTGCTACTTCTAGCGCGCTTCCTGGATAACAAAGCTAGAGCTGGTTCTCTGAGCAGTTGGTTTGATCAGGTGCCTGATGATGTTGGCACAATCTGACCCAAGTGTACCTTCTTGGGGGGCTTGAGCATCCAATTCACAGTCAAGGATAGGTCCTCCCTAGATGTGCATGCCTATCTCTCTTCGAGCACAGAAAAAGAGGAGAATTCAGTCACTCACGAGCTCACCCAGCTAGCAAAACGGTTGCTTCATACTGCAGATTGCAATCATTGTCCAGTGTGTGTCCAGCATCTAGTTACTCCAGATTATAATTCTTGATTGAGTGATTCATAAAGCTCTCTCTTTATTCACAAAAAGAAAAGGCATTCTAACTCTGTTTTCTTCTAAGCTTCATTTTTATACAAGATAATATGAATATCAGAACACCACCAATATAATACCATTTAGTTAATACTTCCTCCATCCCAAAAGGAGTGAAATTCTTGCATTTTGAGGAGTCAAACAGTTTAAAGTTGGACCAAATTTATACAAAAAAGTTTATCATTAGACTAATTATGAAATATATATTTTCATAGTAAACCTATTTGGAGACATAAATGTTGATACTATTTCCTATCAACTTGGTCAAACTAATTAAAAAAATTAACTTGGTTCAAATCTAGAATTGCATTCTTTTTAGGATGGAGGGAGTATCAAGTAAGAATGTTGTGCACGTTAGCAAACTACAAGTTCCAAAAGGGCACCTTCACTTGGTTGTCTATACTCTACAGCATATATGCCCCCTTATAAAACGCAGTCGTACTTAAACTAACCAATGCTCCAATCAGATTAAATTCATCATGTTTCTTCCAAAATTCGAGAGTTACCTCCTTGCGGTACCTATTGCCCATGAAGAACAGCAATGAGGGCCGGCCATCCACCCCGACCTCACCCTTGAAGGAGTTGATTCGGTGTGAGTAGGGCAGGATGACATCCTTGATGAGAGATGCCTGGTCGCTGCGCAACCTGCCGAAATCAGACACCAGTAGTACGGCATTGCTGATCCGATCGATCACCTTGTACAGGGCATTGGGGTCCTGGCAGATGAAAACGTGATCCCTCCCCCTGTGGCGCTGCCAGTAAGGCTGACGCTCCAGCCACTCTAGCAGCTCCTCTTGCATGGCCTCGTCGCTGTACGGTGCCGCTGCCCCAGAGGCGTTTGCTGCCAGCGGAGAGCGGATGGGGTTCACAACAAGGCTGAGGGAGGAGAAGAAGGGCACGTAGAAGAGGTCGGCGTCGCTCGGGTCGTCCACGCGTGCCACGGGGCGGTCCCGCGGACTGCGTCGGAGCAGGTCCTTGAAGAGCCACCACTCCGCCGAGTGCTGGTGTCCCGGGTACCGCAGCTGCTCGTCGGGCAGAGCGGCAGCGGCGTCCGCGGAGCCAGATGGCGCGCGCGCAGCCGTGTAGCTCCGGACAACGCCATAGGTAAACTTGGCCGGCAGGTCGTACAGGTAGATCTTGACGGGAGCAGGCAGGGCGGAGTTTGACGGCGGAGATGAGGAGGCGAAAGCGGAGCCCGAGCTGAGGGAGTGGGAGAAGCGGGAGGCAGAGGGGGAGGAAGGGGAGAGGAGAAGGAAGAGGAGGGCGAGCGAGAGCGCGAGGAGCAGGAGGAGAACCGGGGAGGGGCGGCGCGACGGCATGGCGCGCGCGGCGAGCGAGAGGAGGGATCTCGGGAGGAGGAGGTTCAAGCGAGGAGGCGGCGACGACGGTGGCGGCGGCACAAGGATCGGGGACGGGCGCGGCTTGCGGGGTGGCCTGCCGCGCTCCCACATGAGGCCGGCCACGCGGTGTGGTGGACGGAGATGGGAAGGTGGAGTGCGGCGGAGGGAGTGAGGCGGAGGCCGACGGACGACGGAGATTGGGAGGCGAGTATGACGTCGTGGCCCCCCACTGGCACTGGGGTAACTGGCTGTGGGTCCTGCCGGTCGGTGGCTGTAGACTCGTAGAGTAGCATTTTTTTTCATAAAAAAGGGAGAAAGATTTAATCCCACTATTTTCTCAGGTGTTGAAAAGCTTACGTGAAATTCATCCAAATTCATGTTTGGAACTCCTAAGAAATTAAAATTTATGTAAAATGAGAATGAAATAAAAAGTATTCTAGAATCCAAATATCTACTAAAACATGAGATTTTCGTTATGCAAAGTGGTCTAACTAAGATTTGGGGTGCATAGATGGGTAAGTAGAATTTGGCCGAATTGTATGATGTAATGATTGCAAATTGAAATTGCTTGGAGGACACTACCATGCATATAGGGTTGTGCAGGCATGGACAATTGGAGTGATGTGCATATAACACATCACTCTCATTACTCTAACCATCATGATCAAATGTGTTATGAGTGATGATCATTCCCAATACTTGACTCTGATACCACTTGAAATGATCTTTAGACTAATAGAGGGAAGGTGGATAACCTAACTAAAAAAAATTATGAACTCGCAAACACAAGGCAAAGAGGCTAGGTAAAATGGAGGCTCTAATAATTCTACTCTAGTTAGTGTCATGCAACCCCTGGGTGACTAATAACCTACACAATTCGAGTGTCAATAATATGAACAAAGCATTTCACTAGAATTGAATCAACTAGGTTGGTTTGCTTCCTAATAGCTATACTAAATAGTAAGAGCACAAAGCAAACATAAGAGTAGAAATATCAATTGGAATAACACATAAGGGATGACACAAAGATATATCATCTGGCATTCGGTGACCTGACAGTCACCTACGTCCATGTCGAGGCAAGCCCAAGGATGTTGCTCCTCAATCAAAGTTAGTGACCCTGCAACGTTGGCTCTGATGTGAGCACTTGATCTCAAGCTAGCTCGATTACAAAGGTGCTATCCAAACCCCTTTCTCCACTAGAGTGGTTCTTTGCCTTCTCCAGTGGGGACGAACTCAATAACCTCTCATAAATCACCTTTGGAGCACCTCACAATCTTCAATTGAGTGTTTTCAATGGAGTCCCGCTGCTCAAGTCATTAGGTGGCGTTAACCACCAATAGTAACAAGAAAATCTACGGTAAACTTCATCTCTAGTGCTACTTAATGCATTATCTCTCAAAGCACAAGCAATAGAAAATCATTCCAACATCACGAAGAATGCAATCTCTAGCAAAGCAAATGTGAGTGCAGGTGTATCTTGAGATCTAATGTGTGTGGACATCAACTAGAAGGTCCAAGAGTTATATCTAGACCAGCCACACCCTCTATTTATAGCTCTTCTCAAATAAAATAGTCATTGCAGCTTGATGTGCTAAAAATAAGAGCACCAGAGAGCCCATGTGCCTCATTAGAGCTTTCCAATGATCACTGTGGAGTCAACTAAAATTAGTTGATAAACTCACCAAAGAGCTCTAGTGCATGTTTGAGTTCGATGTGCATGTATAAAAAACACCCTCACTGGATCAACTTCCTAGCGCCACACCCGAGAGCTTCGGTGGCATCTTTTGAATTTATCGTTGCCTGATACTGTAAACAAGTAGATTGAGTAGAACATGGTTCTAAAGCTATGGAGCTAGCCTTGGATGCACATCGGATAGCTCCTGTGTGTGCAAAATCACTCCACCAAACTCCTTTTCTCAAACCTTTAGATGGTTAACTCCAATAGATCTCCTACGGGATGACCAACACCTCTAGCACGTACATTTTTCAAAGGTTAATCACTTGTTCTCACAAGTCACTCGATCCTAATATATATGCAAAATTAAATTACACAAGTGGCACTAGATAACCATATTGCAAACTTGATTGGTCCCTTTTTATAGTATGGCTATTTATCCTATTAACCTGCCCATTTTAACTTCTCTAATAATTTTATGGCCAACTGGGAGACAAGCTATGCATATAAATGTGTCCACTTGTCTTTATCCTTTGCTTCCATCCCTTCACTTTGTTGGGCTCGTGCATCACGTGGTTCATGTCATATCTTCTTCATGACCTAGCCTTCCTTGATTAGCTAGTGCCTCTCAAGTTCAAGAGCATCCCGAGCCTCTTCAAAACCCTGAGCATGGAGGACTTGACCGTAGCTCTTTCCCTTAGGCCTATCTCTAGAAGCCGGAGTGAACTTCGCCCCAAAGTAGGTCATCTTAACCCATCAGGCCTTCCATAATAGTCCGAAGTGTGTGTGTGCGCACATAACTGGTGTGGACACCGAGTCCCTGGCAAGGATTAATCGTATTATCATGGAGCTAATCTGGGACTGATGAGGTAACCCCTGTTAGCTACTCAGCAATACCAATGTTATTTGTGCCGCAGCCTTGCTATAACCTATTCAATTTTGAATGAGAATTAAAATAGTCCAAGCTTATTTAAAATCCGTCACATCTCTGTATTTATTTCTTCTACGTAACAATTAAGTCTCTGATCTCGCACACAACACACATAGTGGTCCAAAGCAAATTGCACGACAGGATACAGACAAAGTAGTGGCAAAACTCATTCATTGTTCCAAAATGGAAAATGCAGTTACTCCGACTTTATGCTGACAACGATTTTTGGGGGCGCCTTTTGCAACTATTCATCCAATCTATTATCGATCTCATCAGCCATGACGATTGACGCGGCATATGGTAGTCTCGCCCTACTACAGCTAGCCGTCAGACAATTGAGTTTCACTGTAGCGATAGAGTCAAAAACCATACGTACCATGGTAAAACAATTTACTACATCAAACGAGATAGGCTAACCTGGGTTTAATTTGACTACACCTTTTGACGCCTTTGAGAGGGGAAAAAACGAAAACAGTACTGCGTACGGATGAGCTCTGGACCACAATCGCTTTGTCAATGTTGGGGTCGCGGTCACCACGAGCAGCGTGGATCGTCGCCGCCTCCTCCGTTGCATCCCCAACCCCAAGTAATCTACATGGACTATGCATTGTCGCCGTCAGAGCGAGAGAGAGTCTAGCATCCGTTATTCACAGCAGTAAAAAAAAAAAAAAAATCCTTTCCGCGTACGGCGCACCCAGAATTCCATCCTCTTCCATCACAGAGCTAGATAGGCCACCAGCAGCGGGAGCTCAAAAAAAAAAAAGAAAACGGCTGGTACGAGGTGTGCTGGTGGTGTGGATCGGAGGTGTGGGAGTTGAATTGCTCAACAGGCAACAGCGAGCTGCGGTGCAGCCGAGGATCGGATCGGAGAGTCCAAACCGCGCTGCCGTCATCCCCTGGCTCTGGCGTCATCGAAGGCGTTCACGTCTTTGAAGGGGTCTCCATCGATCCGGGGACGGGAGATCGATCGGAGAGATATGGGTACGTTTTGGCGACCCAGTATACTTATACTACCGAGTAATAAAATCCGAATGCTGTCGCCGGTCCACGTGCAGCTGAAATTTCAAACCGGAGGAATTCTGAGGCGACGATCGTGGGCAGCGAGCGAGGCTGCGAGAATGTGCAAGTAGGAGTAGTATACACGGTCCGGTCCAGGGAAGAAGGGTCCAGCTGAACTTCCTTGGGACAGGAGGAACCTCTTTGATTTGCTGCTGCGCTTCATCTCACGTACCTAAAAATGCTAGGTCGATCGGCCGCGTCCATGTAGGGTAGGGGGCACGAATCTGGATGCAGCCTGCAGAGATGTCCTAATTGATGTAAAGTAGCCGAGGACGGTGGGGCCCATGCATTCGCTAAGCCTCAAAGGCCCCTTTTAGCCTCCTCCTTCGATTCGCCGTCTTGGCTGTTGTCTTCCGCCGCGGGCTGCGTTGAATGAGACTGCTGTTAGAGAGCACGAGCGACAGCAGCGGACGCGCGTTATAACTTTCCTCTGTCAAAACATTTGATTTGAATCAACGGCTCTCTTCTTCACTTCATCCCCTATAAAAACAGACCCGTTCCCGCCTCCCAGCACATCGACAAAGAGCGAGCTTTATAGCGCCATAGACGACGACGAGACGATCGCCATCGTCGTTCATCGTCAATTCATAGCGCCGGGCAGTCGTTCACCTCTCCACCGATCTGAGAGAAATCTCAATCGGCTCCGACAGCGCGCACGCTCATACGCACGCCGCCGATTGCTAGCAACCTCGCTCGGCCTCGCTCTCGACGTGCTTCCCAGCTCATCAGTGCCGCACGATCGTCGGCGCTTGATCGAGGACACCGATCAGACTCCGGCCCAGCGCCCTACATTCCAAAAACTAACCGCGCTCCGGTCCGATCCGAGGAAGGAATTCACGCAGCTTCTCCGGCCCGCATTCCAATGGCGTCGTCGGCAGTCCTGCCACAGAGGTTGTCGTCCGTGATCGCCGACGACTGCGCCATCGCGTCGCGGCTGAACGCGTCGGCGGAGGCGGCGATGGGGAACGCCGAGCTGGCCGCGCAGTTGGCGGGGCGCGTCGACGACGACAGGCGGCTAGCGGCGCCATCGTCACCCGCCAAGAACTTCGACGTGTTCATCAACCACCGCGGGGTGGACACCAAGCACAACGTGGCGATCCTCCTGTACAGACGCCTGGAGCAGCTCAGCGGGGGGCGGGTCCGCTCCTTCCTGGACAACCAGTCCATGCGCCCCGGCGACAGGCTCCACGAGAGCATCAACGAGGGCATCCGGCAGTGCCGCGTCGCCGTCGCCATTTTCTCGCAGCGCTACTTCGACTCCGACTTCTGCCTCCGCGAGCTCGCCTCCATTGTGGAGGCGCGCAAGCTCCTCATCCCCATCTTCTACGGCATCAAGCCGTCGGAACTGACGATCCTACCTCAGGCAGTCGTCGACAACAAGACGTACACGCCCGAGGAGATCAAGCGCTTCAGCGACGCTCTCCAGGAGGCCAAGTACACCGTCGGCCTCTGCTACGACCCCGCCACAGGGTACGTGTCCTTTGCCCCCTTTCATCTCTGCAACTCCATCTCCAATTCTCCATGCACTGCACGCACGCGCCATTGACATTATATTGTTCAGGCATATTCAGCGTCTGACCTCAGCATTATATATCTATGAACGCATGCAATGATGCAAGCATCTTAATCACTAGCTTTGAACTGACTCCATCTTTGTGCAATGGCGATTGCAGTGACTTGGCGGACCTAGTTTCAAAGGCAGCGAACGCGGTGATGGAGAGGATTCGAGAAATGGAACAGAACGTGCCACAGCGCCAGATGATCGTCTCCAGGCTGTGATTTTTTGAACGGAGCATCTCGGCCACTATTCTGACCAGCTTCGATCTTGACGAAGCTAGCGCTGGCCTGCATTTGGTGAATAATGACTCATTAACATGGAGGGGGGGAATTGGTTCATTTTATTGTAAAATAATGATTTGTTTTTTTATATTTTCGTTCATCAATTTAGAAGATTTTGGTAAACTTGGGGCGGTAGAAATGTATGTACCATGTAGAATAAGCTATTACTCGACTGACCATAAAACGGTCCTCCGAAGATGTGGATTTGCAAATTTGACAGCCACACATGTACATGTAGAAAAAATAAAATTGTACGTCGACATTATATTAAAGATGATTTTTGCATACTGCTGTTGCAACGTGGGTCTATATGACTCGTTGCATGGCGGTGGTGTTGGATTCAAACGTCTTTGTCTCACTCATTTTTCTCGCTATATATGGCCTGGGCTATACTACGTGTGTGTGCATGTGGTATATCTTCATGTCTTTTCTCTATTTTCATTTTTCTTTCAGTTTTCGCGACTTAGCATATGGACTGTTAAAAAAGAGTGGTCTTATTTTTCACATTTTAACCTATTCACCGTGGCAATGGGTATATTATTACAGCTATATATTTACATTCCATATAGAATGCGTAGCTGCATTCCAAAGAAATCTCATGTTTGTGTGGGTACAACTCAGCTAGTCAGCTGTATCTACAGCCTACAGCTTTGCTGTGTGTGCTTTGAACCATGTCGTCGATGCAATGCAGCATTACCTTTACTCAGGTTTGCAGAGTACTATAGGAAATAATATAGTGCATCACATCTTAATAATAAGGGAAAAAATAATTGTTGAATAGTATTTCATTATTTGATTGTGTTTAGAATGGTACGGTGGTTAATTAAGTACATCTTAATTTTAGGAACGGGATAATGTATATATTTCCAATTAATTTGTATATGTTTGTCATCTTGTATTATTATTTGGAATTCACTTCGCCTATATCTCATATGCCTGATTTTTTGTTGTTGTTCAGGCAACATATAGTTTTTTCACCGTTTCACTGTTTGCCTATAGAAAAAAATTCTTTATCTCTTGTAAGTTATCCTTTTGATTGTAATTGTTGTCTCTCCAGTGAGTTCTTGAAAAATCCCAAAATATTAGGCACTGAAATATAGCAACTCCTTTTTGAATTTGATCGACATATACATGGAGTGGAATTAATTGTTCTTACTAATGTCATATGTATATGCAAATCCTCCTATACTTGTTTAATTAATTAAATTCAGTTTTATGAGTACGCACATGTGAGGAGACTGAACTACAAGTAACTTTATGAGTTACCACACATGTGATGTTCTTAAAATTTAACCAGTAAGTTCATTTGATATATATTTTTTCTCATTGGGTTGTAGATTTAATAAGGTAAGGTTGGACATCCTGTTTTAGTTAAGTGTAATTTGGGACTGAAAATGATATGTCTCTTTTTTTTCTTTTAGTGCAGTGAGTCATCACATATTCGCTATGCCCAGCTGTGATTTTTTCTCAAATGGACTTCTACTTCTTGTATGACAAGCTCCAGCAGCTAATTAGCAACAGATTTTACGAAGCAAATCTTGAATTGACCTACTAATTTTTAACAAGAAAAATACTGTTATGATATTGCTTCAACTTGTACAATATATATCAATCAACATGCTACAATATTTTTCTTTGGAAAATAACAGTCATTGTTTTGATCTAGTATGATAAATGTGCTTATATACTATACAACAAAAGGTTTATAGATTTCCCTAACATCCTTTTGTTTGTTATTTAGACCTTATTTGGCATAACTCTGGCTTTTAGCTACACTTGTGTAGGAACCGTAGCTAGAGTCGCAATAAAAAAAAATAATATCTTCGCCTACCCCTAGTTTATTTGAGAGGAGAGAGAAGCAAAGGCTCTTTACTATAGTGCATGGGGAAGCTAGAACCATACTCGAAGCTCAATCAAATAGGACCTTAGTCTACATTGTACCACATGTATTTTTGTGGACTAATAAAGCACAATATGTGTCGTATCCAATGTCCCAATTTTTTCTAAAAAAAGATTATCTTGTACATATATTTGTTTTGTTTTTTAATGAATGGAAAAAATGTGTTTGTTGATTGCAATATCTTTTTAGATTTATTCCTCTTGGGGATCAAATTTTGCCCGCAAATGACCAAGATTTCTGTTACTTGGCAATAGCTAGGAAACTCTTTGGTCTTCCTGGTAAATTCTGTTTAGTAAATTCAAAAACTTTTATTTTCTAAACATCATATAAATCTGTATTCTCTATGTTTCAAATTGTAATTCTTTTAAAATTTTCCTAAGTCAAACTTGTCTAACTTTAAACATATACAAAAATATAGTAACCACTAAAATATCAAATAACATTCCATGGTTGTATCTAATGAATTTGGTTTGATGTTTAGAGTTTTTTTTTTTGTTTGAAATAGGGAACTTCCCCATTCCCACTCCTCCTGAGCGGAAAAAAAGGGCACCAGGTTTGAAACCCGGGTGTGTATTTTTCTATAAACTTGGTCAAAATAGGAGAATTCAGGACAAAACTAATATGAACAACAATTTGGAAAAGGGGGTACATTTATTTTTGTGAAATTCAGTTGAGCAAAGACCCAGTCCATTGATCAAATATGACTCAACATTTTGCAAGGTTTCACACAGGGCCAATGAATTTCAACAATAATATTGTTGTTCCCTGGACTGGACGATACATGCACTGATTTATATTGGAAACTAGACATATTTTTCAAAAGCTGTACCATCATAATTATGTTGACGAAATTCAAATGGGTGGTATATAGAAACTTCCTAGTTCAAAAAGAATAAATTACATCGATCACCGACACTTTCCTGTGGACTTGAAGGAATTAATAAGACTAATACCCAATGCAAACTTTGAAACTTTACATTCTGGCCTTCTTTGTTCTGATGAGATTTGTATGTATAGTTGCTTCGTACCTAGCTACATGATCGTACGCGGACCTCCTTTAGGTGCTGTCTTCGTTTCGCAACCAAAGACTGCTGAATTTCTTGCCCTTGAATTGGTGGAATAGTCCGAAAAGCTCTATCATCCCTTGTATTTCTACTGGTGGCTGGTGCTGATCAACCTTGCATGATGGTTAACTGGGAAAAAACGCACGACAAGGGTCCTGCAGTTGAAACAACTTTTTACCTTTTTACTTGATTTTAGTGTAAGAAAGAATAAAAGTAACCACATTTCGCTAATAAACTAAGAGAAAAGGGTACATTTTTGTGATGGGCATGCAAAAGCCATCGACTTGACTGTGTACTCGGTTAGCCCAAGGGGAAAAAATCTCAAAGACTACACGACCGTAGCGCACTAGAGCATGCAAGATCAAGTAGCTAATGTCAAGTGTCAAAGCGCATGCATTGTGTAGTGGTGATTTGGTGATCCTCAAACCTCAAACCATGCATACACACACGCGTACGTGGTCACGATAAGAACCAGTCCCCAGCACAGACTGCGACACTCGACTCAAACGCAGATGGTTACACATTGATGGAAAGACCACTTCCTGCCTGCTATACACCGGGGCGGACCGGCAGGTGAGCTGCAATAGTTTCGTACAAAACCGTGTCTCCCCGTCCAGGTCCAACCATGTGTACGGACAGGGGTTTCTTCCCTCCTTGAAAGCAGCACTGACGATGACATGTTTGTTCTTCCCAGATGGTGGTGGTACGGTGGTGATGGCGGCGGCGGCCAAGCAAAGAGACAGGAAGGCGGAGATGAGATTCAGATTCTCCTCCGATCGATCATCGACGACGTCAATATAATGATCCGTTGTTGCCCAGTCATTTCCTTTTGAGTTCTCTCTGTCTCTCGCGCGCACGCCGGCTTGCATTATTGCACTGCTGGTGCCATATTATCGCGTTTAATTCGTGCTATGCATGACGGATCGATCGGACTGGGGGTTGAGGACGAGATCGACGAGGAAGACGCCGTCTTCGTTCCCCGCGCCATCAGTCAAACTGTCAAAGCGCGCGCACGACAGCCGCCAGGGGTACGGGCCCCAGCAGGGGATGCAGCATGCCCCTCCGCCACGACAAGCAGATCGATCGCCCTGCGCCGGGCCGGGCCAGCTCCACCTAGCAGATGATCGGAGGCCCGGTCTCGGATCCGATCCGAGGCCGTCGCGTCCCTTTCTCGGCGCGCGGTCGTCGTAGCAGTAGCACACACGAACACGCTCACGTGCCGGACGATGATGCTCGGATACGGTCGCAAGTCAACCGTGCACGAGGCAGGCACGCCACGCAGCCCGCAGCGGTGACGTGACGAGACGCCGCCCGGCGGCGCGTGGACACATGTAATATATCTGCACGCACGCTAGCTAACTGTTCATCGTTCAAGCGTTCAATTCGCGAGAATATAATGCACAATGATCGAACGGGTCGTGGGGCTGTGAACTTGTGTGGTAGTTTCATGGGCTTTCGTCTGTGTCGCCAGCATTGGCCGCGAGCCTAGGATATGGTTATCAAAAGATGCAATGTTGGAAACGCGGTGGAAACAAATGTACCGGGCCTCGTTATTCTCCAAACAAATCAGAACAATTCCACGAAATCAAAGGTTATTAGAGTCGAAAGTTGGGAATGTCCTAGCTTAATTTTTTCTGTTAGTAGCTGTCCACTGGTCAACTACTACTCCAGCACGATTAGCATCGAACAAGTTTAGTCTTAACCGGCAAGCTAATGCTCACCCTAATCGATGATCTCTCTACTAGGACTAGTTTGGCATAATGCATGGCTTAAAGTTTTGCTTGCTTGCTATTCAAGTCGCCCCATTTTCCAATCGTGCTAGAGCAGTTCGATTACATGACTACAAACGTGCAGGGGTTGCTCCATTTTCAGTATATGACCACAAATCGTGGCGTTCTAAGACAAGTGTGAACGCATGCAGATCATCACCTCTAAAATAATGAAACATGAAAGACTTTAAAACTAGACGACGATCGAGGGAACTGAAGGAGAAAGGCACAAAGAAGAGACAAGGACATCCGTTCCCAAGATCGCGTTGGCTGAAAAGTGAAAAAGACACGCCCTGCGCTGACGCAGACGACGACGACGACGATCCATGCCGCCACCGGACAAATCCGATCGTTTTCTTCAGCAACGACTTTCCATGTCTCGTTTTCTTACTGCATCCGACCTGGAGAAACCCAAAATTAAACGGGTGCTGAGGTGGCAAAAAGAAATCTAAATCAGGCCAATGGTTTATTTAATCGTATTCTACGTCTCTACCTGATACCTGATACTTGCTCCGATATTGCGAGTTGCGTGCAGTTCCCGGGTTCAACCGGCGGTACCAGACGAGCCTGAACTTTCTGTGCTGCTTCAGCCAACTTCTGTCTGTCTCTGTTGTTTCTATTTTCTCCAAGCTGCCAAAGAAACCGCAGGACTCGGCGGCGCTGTCGTCTGACCTGAACGACGACCCTGAAAATTCAATGTTTCCAACAACGCAGATCGTACAGGTAACGTACTACCTATCCTGCTTAGTTTCGTGCCACCATGTGCTTAATTAATTGGGGAAAAACATGGGTGGAGGAGTAACCATGGCGGTGGCACAGCCTCTTAAATTTAAGTACTCCTACCCTTTTTTTTTACATATCATATTAGCATTGTACTAAGTCAGACAATCCTAATTTCACCATCAATTTTAAAAATAACATTGATATATAACTTACATAAGTGGAACTATATAAAAAATTGATTTATGAAAATGTTGACTTGGAACAAAATAACACGACAGTAATATTTGCTTTTTTCCAATTGTTTCTCCTGAATTTATGTAATAGTCTATTTGCATATGGACAGCTGTCCTGAATATGCTACAAATCCTTACGTCCTCACTTTTTACCCCCTTATAATTTCTTACTGCAGATAAACACAAAGTCGCCCGGCGCCAGGAATTGAATGCAGAGTTCCAGACCCTTTGGACCCATTAGTTTTCTCTTCATGGGTCAGACGCGGCTACTCCTGTTTGACCTGCATGCAGTGCAAAGCAGCCACATCATTAAGATAGGCGTTGACCGGGATCATTAATCACAAACCCAAGTCAGGGTTAGGGTTTGATCAATCGATCGGCGGATCGACCGTCTGGTCAGACAGAGGCAGATGAGACCCCGGAATTGACAGGGTTCAAGGTCAGCCAAACGGATCGCACCAAACGGAATTCCATTCCAAGCGCCCGAACGATCGAGATGTATCATATCGTCAGCTCACTGGTACGGACGACTACGGAAAATGAGTTTTTTGGTCCTTCGGGTCAGAGACACACAGCAGCAGCTAGCTTATTTATTTGGAAGCTACTCAGACGTCTACTTGTTTTTTCGGTGAATCTTCTTCTCGTTGGCTGGATCGAGATTCTGGCGGTTAATACAACCAACCGCTGGTACGTGTGACACTGAGATTAAATGTTGATGATTAGTGTGGTCAAGGTCAATTGCTGATATTTGATCTTGTAATCTCCTAGTTGTATTTATTTATTTTATTGATGTTCAAATAGTACTACTCCTTTCATATATGTTGACAGTGACTTCCTTGCGTCTAGAGCTGTTGGTCGGTCCGATGCAGCGTGCAGCCATGCATGGACTCTGAAGTCGGAAGTCGGAAATGCAGTGGCATGATGACCGCTTGATAATACTAAAATAATGCATGCAGCGGCTTAGTTTCTTCCAAAGATAGACTGGAATGTTTGGAGGCGATTCAATTGGACTGATAGGAAATCTCGATCGTCAAACTAATCATATTAAATTTTAATGTTAGATCATCGGATTGAGTATATGCTGAAACCCTAATTAGGAAATGGAACATTCTATTATATGCAACTAGAAAGTGGTACTACGTTAAAGACCCGTTTCAGAAAGTGTAGACACACATACGTCAAAGAATGTGCACAATTGTACGTACTCTGCTAGATTTCTCTTGGCACCGATTCGACCGCGGTTTCGGTTCTGTTCTTTTCATTTATTGATTTGTTTATTTTTTTTTGTCGAATTATTTGTTTGTTTATTGTTACTTTGATTGAATGTTGAACTCACCTAGGACTAGGAGAAACTTTTAAAAACAATGGGCACAGTCAAGTCATGAACCATGAATCCGTGACCAGGGTCTGGATGCCGTCCGAAGCGAGCTCAAATTTGAAATTCAGCGCAGGAACATTCGAAGAATCTGGTTAAATTCTACTCCTATCTCTCTCCGTTCTTTAGTTTAGGAAAAGAAAAAGAAATGGGGGTACAGCTCGCTCAGACCTGCACTGCAATTTCTAATTGTCTATACTACTGTACTAGCAGCCTGGCCAGGTCGTGCGCTCCCAAATCCATGATAGCACGTGGGCCACGGTAGCGGCTCTGGACCGTCTAACTAAGAAGAAATCGGCCGGCCCCATTTGTCTACAAACGCGGGCCGAAACGAGGCCACGAAGGATCCTGTTCCAGCGGCCTGGCTGGGCTGGGCTGGGCTCTCAGGAAGAGCTAGCCCGGACTAAACGACACAAAGGAAACGGCCAGCCCGCGAGCGCATGGGACTTAGCAGGGCCAGCAGGGGCGACGGCCACGGCGCGGGCGCAGGTGCGGGGCGCGGCCGGTGGCGAGCTGACACGCGGTACGGGCGGCGGCGGGGTACGTGTCGAGGGACGACGGGCGCGGGGCTCTGGGTTCGGTGCAACGGGAGCCATATTTCTCGGGGCAATGCCTTCGGCACCTCCTCCCACTCCTCCCCTGCCCGCCTGCCTGCGCCTCCGTCTCCGGCCGGCTCTCCTCCATCGCTACGATTCCAGGGGCGAAACCACCAGAAATCCCAGCGCAGATCACTCGCCGGCCGCCTGCTCCATCAGATCCTCCCAACCGACAGCGTAACAGACCCCGGCTATCCTCGTCGCTGTCTGCGGCCTGCTCTCCTTCGTTCCTAGCTTCACACTACTAGATAGAGGCAGGCGGCTCTGCTGCCAAACTGCAGGGATCCATCCATCCAACCAGCGGTAAGCAAATAAACTGCATGGCAGTTGGGTAGCTAGCACAAGGTGCTAGCTGCTGTGCTCTTTGGCCTTTTGTGTGCCTACTAGTATATATAGTCTGGTAGTAGAGATCCATCTACTGATCTGGTGTTGTTTGGTGCTTGGTACAGGGGGCGGCCGGTACTACGGTGGTGATGAGGTCCATGGAGAGCACGGACTCGTCGTCCGGCGAGTTGCCACCACCGCAGAAGCAGCCCAGGTCGGCGCCGGAACTCCCGCCGGGGTTCCGGTTCCACCCGACGGACGAGGAGCTGGTCGTCCACTACCTCAAGAAAAAGGCCGCGTCCGTGCCACTCCCCGTCGCCATCATCGCCGAGGTCGACCTTTACAAGTTCGATCCATGGGAGCTACCTGGTACGTAAACTAGCTAGTTGATGTGCCACACACAACCGTACCAACTTTATTGATGAATTATTATATTATTTATTATTGGCATGATTATCTCATCTTACTCGTTTTGCTAGTGATTATGTATGCAGTCTAGCTCGTGTCTATTAAAATATTACTTTTAGTACTGTGCACATCTTTTTCGTAGTAAATGAAGTACTAGTACTGCCAACTGTGTTAGATATGGGCATCTACTACTAGCTTGTTGCATAGTACTCCGTTCCATGCATGTGCTGAACTACTCTCGCTCACGCACTGTGGCCTGGACATGCATGGTTGGTTGGATACTCTTGTCTCTTTGGATCAGCTAAGGCGACCTTCGGGGAGCAGGAGTGGTACTTCTTCAGCCCGAGGGACCGCAAGTACCCCAACGGAGCGCGGCCGAACAGGGCGGCGACGTCCGGCTACTGGAAGGCGACTGGCACAGACAAGCCCATCAGGGCGTCCGCCGGCAACCACGAGAAGGTCGGCGTCAAGAAGGCGCTCGTGTTCTACCGCGGGAAGCCGCCGAAGGGCATCAAGACCAGCTGGATCATGCACGAGTACCGCCTCGCGGATGCGGCAAGCTCAACCACCAGCCGGCCGCCGCCGCCGCCGCCGCCTTGCAACGCCGGAGGCAAGGCCACATCGTCTCTCAGGGTATGCATGTCTGTTACTGTTCCATCTACAGCTGGTGTGGTTGATCAAGCTCTAACTGCTAGTAGTGTCTCAGCTCGACGACTGGGTGTTGTGCCGCATCTACAAGAAGATCAACAAGCAGCCTGGAGCCGGCGATCCGCAGCGGAGCATGGAGTGCGAGGACTCCGTGGAGGACGCGGTGGCAGCCTACCCGGCGCATGCCCATGGCCGTCGCAGGCGGAGGAGGAGGGGCTCATCATAACGGCAATTACATTTCGCTGATGCATCACCACCATCACGAGGACAACTTCCTGGACGGACTGATCACAGCAGAGGAAACAGGCCTCTCAGCGGGCGCCAGCTCCCTGAGCCAGCTAGCCGCGGCGGCGAGGGCAGCTGCTCCGGCGGCTGACACCAAGCAGCTCCTCCTCGTCCCGTCCTCCTCCACCACCCCATTCAACTGGCTCGACGCGTCGGCACACGCAATTCTTCCACCGGCAAAGAGGTTCCATGGCTACAACAAAGACACCACTGATGGCGGCGGTACGTCCCTGTCGTCGCCGTCCGAGGGGAACAACAACCTGGCGGCTGTTAGCGCCGCCGGTGCCGTCGATGGTGGCGCCTGCAGCGGTGGCCCTAGTGCCATCATTCCTGCATTTCTCAACCCGCTCGGCGTGCAAGGTGCGACAACCTATCATCACCACCACCACGCCATTTTCGGCACCCCAGTGACGCCGGAAGCTGCGGCCGCCGCCACATGCAGCTTCCAGCATCCCTTCCAGCTCGCCGGCGTGAACTGGAACCCGTGAATCCTTGATACCGACAATGCCGATGGGCGCATTGATGCATAATATGGCTGGCTTTTCAGGTAGTCAACATCACCCGCTAGTAGTGGTACAACTGTTATAGTGTGGTAGTGTGATCATTTAGTGAACCACAGGACAAGTGCATGCATATTGCTGCATTGCCTACCATGCAAGAGCACGTACTTGTACGGAGCTGATAAGTAACCTTGCAAGTAGGTAGGTAGTCCAATTTGAAACAAAAATATAGCTAGCTAGCCAATACTTACATAGATATGATATTAATTAGCCATTTAGCCCCTTGCATCTATAGATTGAACCCCTGTACAAAATAATTTAGCCTGCCTGCAGTTCATGACATCGCCACAAAACAAAATTAACTGCTTAATTTATTATATATGCACAGTTCAAACGGGCATGTGGTCGTTAACAGGGGAAAAATATAGGGCACGTATGTACGGTAATTATATATATATTACATGCATGCATGTAGATATTTGTATGCTTGATTTGCATGGACAATGTTCATATACTAGCCAGTAGCCTAGTACATACAGTACATATACATACATGATTTCCTAATTGAGCGGCAGCTGTGTATGGATCTTGGCTTGCAATGGGGTTTGGTTGCTAGATATAAAAGCCGTCGTCGCCCGTCATTGTCGCCATCTAGCTAGGCACCCTGCAGGTTGTGTGCACAAGATATTTTAGCTGCATATGTAATCTATGTTTCGGTTGAATCATTGGACTGTAATGTATATAAAGACGTGTTTTAAAAATGGCTAGACCATTTGCACTATCCCCTGTGGTGCCATGTTACTTGCACCCTCATATATCTGGGCTGAGAACATGCCATATAACGGAATCTCTCGTCCAGCAGCCTCCTCATTCCCGCGTCACCCATCGATGGATCAATGTCTACCACCGATCAATGGCCTTCTTTTCCCACCTCGTCCCCTAGTAACAAACTCTGCAGGAGCCACGGGCCAGGTGTGTGCTCGCTAACCGCGCGCGGTTTCGTCGTTCGTTCCCCGCCGGCCACCGCGCGAGGCCGGCCGGCCGTCGCGTTCATCACCTGCCGAGCAAAAGCTAAAACCACGTGTCCGCGGGCGGCGTTGGCAGCAATGGCAGCATGTACCGGCCGGCAGAGCCTGGCATGGAGCGCGATACATGCCCCATGGCACGCGCGCGCGCCGCGGCTATCGGAGGAGGAGCCTGCTGCCGGCCGGCCGGCGAGGAAAGGAAAGTTAGGCCTAGACGGAAAGAAGTTAGGCGTGTACGCGCGCGGCATGCATGCATCCTCACTCTCAGTCAGGTTTTCTCCGGGCACCGACGCCGCCGAGAGAGAGAGAGGCCGATCGAATGCTCGAAACGTCGGCGCGGACCGGCGCCTAGCTTTCGGCACTGTCGCCGCTGGCGTTTCCCCGAATAGGGTTTGTACGTTTTGGGGTGATGGCACCCGCGATCGCGACGTGGACGGGGCGCGCATCCTAATCTTATCTGGGGGCTGGGGCGGATCGGAGGAATTGACCGCTCTCTCGTTTTAACTTTTAACCCCCGGCGGGCCCGCGTGCACCCGGAGGGCCGCAGACTGCTTGTGTGGCTGCCGGCGCTCGCCTGCACGCAACGCGCCGCCCCGCGATTCGCCCGCGTTTTTACCACGCCGCCGTTGCCGAGATGGTTGGCTGCCGCCGCTAGGTGTTGCGACTCGATTGCGTAAATGCCATGCCCATTGCCGGCCGAGTGCTTGCTCAGCTAGCTCGCGCGTGATTGTTGATTGGCTGGTGCGCAAGTGAAGTAAGTAATTAACCATGGTTAACCAAGGGGTAGATTTGTACTCCTACTAGCTGCTACATGCATCCGAACGAATCGAAGGTGTATAATTCGGCTGTCACTGTCCCGCGACAACATGTGTGTGTAGCAAGAGACGACACATCAACGTCGATCGATGGCAGCACGAGGCAGCAGGGTTAGACAAGCAGATCACGGGGGGGAATTGATGCCGATATTTTTTATTGCGCGAGATACGTATTAGGGGGGATAAGGACAAAAGAAATTTTACTTTGTGCGCGCCTTTGGTGTAAAGCACGTACGTTAGCTCTTGCTTGGACAAAGTTAAAAGTACGTCCGAAAAAACCTGAGGTTTAATTTTGTTCATTCTTTTGCTGAAATCAACTCACACTAACTAAGCACCATGCGTGTACAGTCATCAGCCCCGTATATGCGCATGCATGCATGGTACTTGTCCGTTGATATATATACACACACATGTCCACTCCAACGCCGTATTATATGACGTTTGTCATGCGAGCCTCCGATCCGCCACCTTTGCTGCTCTGCGTGCACGCTGGCAACGCGCTGCTGCAGCTGCAAATCTTTTTATTCGGTGTCACAACGACGACCTGTGAAGATTAAGGATATATAATTGGTTACAGCAGGAGGTTGCGTGCTCCTGAGGCTAATAATCGGAATTGAAGAAGCTAGCATGCAGTGCAGTGGGAAAAATAATTATCCTCAAGGGTAGGGTCGCTTTCGATGGCGGCCGAGGATAACACACCGTGCTCCTAATCGGGCCAGCCAGAGGGTTACTTCACGGTATCGTCTGCCCCGCGTGTGCCGCCAAATTAAAGTCGGGATCAGTCGAGACCCAACCGGCGGCTAACACTAACAGTAACGGCTGTCCGTGGCGCGGCCAAAAGCTTTCCTCTCCAGGCGCTTCGACGCCTTTATTTGCCTCCGTCCCGTCCCAGCAGCCGCTAGCTTAGCGATGCATTGATCTGAGTTGAGTGGTATACTGGCGATTCTGTGTGCACCACCTGCGGCCGCTCCAGGAGTCAAACCGGCGATGGATAAGCACCGCACACAGGAGCGGCTGCTGCTGTCTGTCGAGGGAAAGAAAACGCAAAAGCGACGGCTAATCACGCACTAATAGCTAGCTGTCCGTCCGTCCGCCAGGCCGATCGATCCTGTTTGTGTTTGACAAAGGAGCCAATCGCGCGCGCGCCAGCTGCGCCGTTTCCATTCAGGGGCAGGCGAATCGAAGCTAGCTAGGTTTGCAGCCACTAGGCAGCGATCGGCCGGTGGGCCCGGGCTTGCCATCTTGGGCAGGGATCGGCGGGTGGGCCCGGGCTTGCCATCTTGGGCAGCGCGGCCGGGGGGGAAAGCGGAGTGCAACGGCTCGGTCGCCTGCCTGCCGCGCCCTGCCTGGATGCGGCCGCTGCCCGGTAGCTGTCGCCGCCTGGATGCATGATGCCATGCCACTCTTTCTCTCTCTCGTCGTCGTCGTCGTCTTCTCTTCCGTCGTCTCTGGACGTCAGTGAAAGTGTGAAAACAGTGAATCCATTAGCCGATCACCGCACGACAGCGACAAAAAGGGGGGAAGGGAGGAGCATTTTCACGAGGAAAAGGAGGGGGGAATATAGCAGCATGCGGTTGTGCTTGGTTCGTGGTCGATGGATCCGCGATCGCGGCTGAATGCGCCGTGCCGGTGGACGACCTTGGACGGACGCCCCGGATGTGACCGTACTGCCTGCCGTCGGTGTCGTACAGGCGAGGAGATGGGCGGGACCCGGATCCGGATGGGGTGAGACCGTGAGAGCGACCGACCGAGATCTGCTGCGGTAAACTATCGATCCTGCCGGAGGTTATTATTTAAATTTATCGATTCCTGCCGGAGGTCGCTTATTATTTATTCAAAATAACTTATTTTCTTTGCGCCGCGATTCGCTGTTAAAAATTTTATATAACGATACGTGTCGCTTTTATATTTATTTATTTTATAATTTATATTAGTTTTTAAATGTTAGTAAAGCAGCCCTCGAGCAGGCAGGCAGCAATGGAGATGGATCACGCGGATCGAACGGATCCCACGTTGGGCCTAATCTGGAACTCCATATCGGGCCGTCAGAATTGAATTCCAAGTGTGGGCCTATATTGAAAGGTCTGCCAGTGGTGTTTCGGGCTGTAAAAGCCAGTGCAGAAAACAACTGGGCCAGCAGTCCATTCGGAGACATGGGCTTTTCGGCCCCAATCACAGCTTCACTTCTTTCTTTCTCATTTTGCAGCGGAACACGTTCATACCAATAATACTAATAATAATAAATAAATATACTTGTATCGCGGAACACCGAACACAAATATCTCCTGGACAAATATCTTCGTACCCAACGTGACAGGTAGAGATCGGTCACGGAAGCAACGATTACCAGATAGGTAGGCACGGCCACGTCTTCCATATGCGCGCATTTTTTCTGCACATACTAGGTCATAAGTATACTCGAGTGCCAACTAACGATGCATGTTTCTGGCAATCCACGCACCGCGTCGGACTCGACGACCGAACTGCAAGCCTATGCCAAAGCCATCGTGTCGATCACTCGATCTGCCAAGTGCCAGCGCAGCGGTCCAGCAGGCTGGAGAGGTAGGCCGCCGCATGCACCCGCCGTCACCTCGATGCTACAGGCCTGCCCGGCTGCCGTTCTCCACTCCTGTTCGCGGCGGCACCAGAAATTCTGCATGCGCCGCGCCGCGCCGCGCTTAGCGTTAGTGGGGGCACCTGAGATGCGGCTAACGAGTGATGGATCAATCGGCGCCCGTGCGCGCGTTCCCTCGGCTAATGATCGGATCCGATTCCGACCCACGCACGCGGGTGGTCCACGGCCATCGGCCAGGAGGGGGTAGTTGGGCATTCATCAGGGGGTGGGGGGCGATGGATGCTGCCGCGGCAAGCCGGCGGCAAGTGGGTGCGATCATGGGATCGCCAGCCGCTCGCCGGGGGCCCCGCCGGAACCCGAAGCAAAAGCAGCATCGGCTCGAGGCCGGATTGAATGGGCAGGTGGATTCGGATCCCCACCGTAAAGCGCCGCCGGTACGAATGCGGAAAGATACGTGCAGGTGAGCAGGTCGCAGGCCGGCGCAGAAAGCCGCGGAGACGAACGAACGAGCACGGAGCAAGTGCGAGCGAGCGGCCACCTCCCCATGCGTGCGCACGCGATGACGCGCCTTTCTTGCACATAGTGGTAGTGGGCAATGGATTTTTGTTGGTCCATTTTGCTGAGATTTTCTATGGATCTTGTAGCACAAGTAAAGCCTCCTTTAAGGCTTTATAACACGCTTGGAGACTTGTTGTAGAGTAGTATTATCTCCTTTATCTCCTTTAAGATTTGAGATACGTTACATGTTACTTTCTTCTTTTAGAAAATTGGCAGCGGCGCACCCGTGCCATTCTTTTGCGCCGCGCCGGCGGATCAAGTCGGATAGAATACTTCGACAGGAATCGATCAAGTACAGGTACTAGAGTTTCATTATCCAAAGAAGATAAGAATTTCAATTTTGCTAAATCTGATGTGACTTGAGCTATTCAGATCAATTAGTACCAATATTCTAATTTGATCAATTAGTACCAATTTTAACCGCTAATATCGTATCTTTAGATCTAGTTTTTTAATAAATTTATTTAGAGATATAAAACATCCTCCTACCTGGCGAACACCCAAAAAACATTCAAACATCCTCCTACCTGGCAAACATTAGTACAGTTAATATCTCAAAACAAACTACCTAACTAATAAATAAAGAAAATTAGTAATTGGCTTCCTAAGCACAACTAACTATTAGACGCAATTTTCAGTCCATTTGAATGAATACTCGGAAGTCCTAAGATCAGCATATTATACACACAACTTGTATGACAACAACGATTTTCGTATTTCAACGGGTTAACGTAACAGGTATATTTTGTAGTTTGTGTCACTTTCACTTCAAATAAATCGGTTCAACAAAGACTTGAGGTGAGCGTAAACCGTCCGTTATTGGGCTCCTCCCCGCTCTGACCGCTGCCGCCACGTCCGCTCCCCGGCGACCCGGTCGGCGGTCGCCCCTGCTCGCTGCTTGTTTATTCCTCGCAGTGCGTGACCCGGCAGCAGCTCGTGAAAGAAAAAAGAGTAATCAAGCACCAACAGCACGCCAATCAAAAAAAAACAGCACGATTTTATCAAATCCGGGGTCACAGTAATCCAGCAGCGCCAACGACCGGACCGGACCGCAACACCAGCACCAGCGAGCGACAAGCAACGGCGTGGCACGGACAGCGCGTGGGGCGCTGAGCCAGTGAGCCCATCGCCGTCGCCTCCGTCTCCTCTCTCCCACGCCCGCCGTCCCCGACCCCGACCCCGAGACCTCAGCCCCCAGCCGGTCCCCAAGCTAGTCTTTCTCCGTGACTCGGAGCTGTCTGCCTCACCCTCACTGCCTCTGCCTCTGCGTGCGTGCGTCACTGCCGTGCCGCTGCGCCCGCTCGCCCGCTCCCGCAATAAATAACTCGCCATCTCTCTCTCTCTCTCTCTCTCTCCCTGTTCTCACCTCCCTCTCATCCAGAGGAGACCCTGCCCGCCTTGACTTTTCACGTTGCGTTTGAGCGGTGCTGCTGATCTGCGATTCCTCTTCTCTCCACTCCACACCTGACCTGAGCCTGAGCCTGACCACCCGAGAGGGAATCCTCCTCCCTCTTGCGCGTTTTTACGGCGGCGGCGGCGGCGGAATCTTTGGTCTCCGTGCGGGTGTTCCTGTCCGGCGTCTACTTGCCGGGCCAGCGCGGCATTGGAGGAGGAGGGAGATCGGAGGCGTGATCGATGGGGAACTGCGTGGCGACCGGGGCCGCGAAGACAGCCACGGCGGGAGGTGCTGCAGGGGAGGACGGGAGGCGGCGGGGGAGGAGGTGGAAGGCGCCGCGTGAGGAGCAGCTCGGCTCGGTCCCCGGCCGGATCTTCTCCAACGATGGCCGCAGCCGCACCGCCGCCGTGTTCACGCAGCAGGGGCGCAAGGGGATCAACCAGGACGCCATGCTCGTCTGGGATGTAAGCCACCGAATCTCTCGCCCTCTCTCTCTCTCTCTCTCTCTCCCTCCTGTTCCTCACGCCGTCTATTTGTTCCACGGAGGATGGTGGTGGTAATGGCGGTGGAGTGTCTGTCGCCTTGGCAGGGGTTCGGCGGGGAGGACGACGTCGTGCTGTGCGGGGTGTTCGACGGCCACGGCCCGCATGGCCACCTGGTGGGGCGCAGGGTCCGCGATGCGCTGCCGCTCAAGCTCATGTCCGCGGTGCGCGCGTCCAAGGCTGGCTTGGACATGCCCGCCGCCGCGTGGAGGAAGGCCTTTGCGCGCGCCTACAAGGCCATGGACAAGGATCTTCGCTCCCACGCCACCCTGGATTGCTTCTGCAGTGGCAGCACCGCCGTCACTGTCCTCAAGCTCGTACGTGCCACCGGACTTGACGCGAGTCTGCTATCCATCGATTCATCCTTCATCGATGTCAAATCGTTGGATGTAAGCGTTCAGCTGCACACAGTCCACTGACGAGCGGTTTCTGCACGCAGGGCTCGGATCTCTACATGGCCAACATTGGTGACTCGCGCGCCGTGCTAGGCTCGAGGGACGGCAGCGGCCGCGGCGGCATGGTGGCCGTGCAACTGACTGTTGACCTCAAACCGGATGTTCCCAGTACGCTGCTATGCTCTCCCTCCACGGCTCCACCATTATTTCAGTGTTGTGGATGTGGTGCCATGTTAGGAATTTCTGTGTTAATGCTACCTTCTGTCATTTCAGGCGAGGCAGAACGGATCAAGAGGTGCAGGGGCAGGGTATTTGCTCTGCAGGACGAACCGGAGGTGCCACGGGTCTGGCTGCCGTTCGATGACGCGCCAGGCCTGGCAATGGCCCGGGCGTTTGGGGACTTCTGCCTCAAGGATTATGGTGTCATTTCGGTTCCAGAGTTCTTCCACTGGTCGCTCACGGAGAAGGACCAGTTCGTCATCCTTGCATCAGATGGGGTAATTTTCAGTACAAAGTGCTCCACTTTATTGTCCTCTGTTCGTTCTGGATATCTGCACTTGCAAAGATATGAATATGAGGGTATCTCTGCCCCCTGCAAAATCTTGCCCTTATCTTTCATCATAACAAGATTAGTTGCAATGTAATGTCAATCTGTGGCACTTTCGCATTCGTGATCTAAGTAGCCGCACATGGTGGGCCTTCAGCGTCCAGGATGTCCCGTGCATTTCATAGAAGCTAAAGAGAATTCGTTATCATGCCTACAACTACAGTTTATCCAGTCTTTTGACTTCAAAATGTTTTAGCTTTTAGGGGTCGGTTGATAAACTGTCATCATGGCAGGTGCAAGGATAATAATTTCTGCCATGGGTCCCCATCCCGCCTGCTGCATAGATAATGATTAGCCAGCTTAACACCCTTCCCTATTGCACCATCATGGCCTGTTGTTATCTGCTGTCCATCAGCTGTTAAATCTTCTCCATGCTTAACTTGAGAGGACCAATTGATTTGGTCATTTATGCAGGTGCACCTCCCTACTTGAACAATTTGGACATAGAGCCTGTGGCTAGGGACTCTTCATTGCATTAGATAGCATTTAACTAATCAAGGGCTCAATCAATGCATTAGGGGAATTAGGATTCCCACTGTCTAGTAACTTGCAAGCCATTGATATTTGCATCTGAACGATGTGGATTTCTGAGTAATAGATGGACCTTTGCACAATTTGGTATCATTGAAAGACTGATTATCTTTCTTTACTCTTTAGACAACTTATTTATCACAGGTCAGTATGTCGCTCTTATAAAGTTCAGGGACCAATCAAAATTAAGAGAAGCATTTAACCATACTAGTTGTTTTAACGAAACTGATTATCACTTGCCAGTAATGTACTGGTTCAAAATTCTCCATTTGATACATGCATCCTTGCTTGAACGCTCTTTTGATTAGTGCACCCACGCTACATTTTCCTAAATAACATATACTATCAAAAGTGAGATTTTGTCCTGGTAGAACATTGAGGCCTTTGTTGAAATGATTGTGGTTGGTGAAGATAGTTTATTTTTTCCATATGTAATGGACTTCTCTATCACTTTTCAAACATCCCTTTAATGGACGACCAGTTGGGTTGATTTTTAAGTCACTGTCTGCATAGTTGATTTTACCTTTTGCCTCTGTTTCTTATTGCAATTTTTAAAGCATGCTACTTTAGCCCCTTTCAGCATCTATGTTTTTTTTTTAAAAAAAAAAAAGAATAAGAAAAAGTTAAAGAGCATTCGTGTGAAATCAGCAAGAGTGTTTTTATTGGTCTGCTTATGGATGTGCCTTTTAATCTTATATTTGTCCTTCCGGCTTCTCTTGTTTGGCTCATTTCCCCTGTTTCTATGTAGTTGTTCTTAACGAAATTATATAAGATGCGCTCCCACTTGTTAAAATTGTACTTCTATATATTCTAATACTAATGCAAATCATGCAGGTGTGGGATGTCCTTAGCAACCAGGAGGCTGTTGACATTGTGGCATCGTCCCCAAGCCGGTCAAAGGCCGCAAAATCCTTGGTCGAGGCTGCTACCCGTGAATGGAAAACCAAGTACCCTACATCAAAGATTGATGACTGTGCAGTGGTTTGCCTATATTTGGATGGCAAAATGGATCATGAACGTGACTCGACGGCCTCCATGGACAACATCAGCCTCGACGAAGGTTCAGTCGCAGACCCAAATGAGGCTCAGGAGCAGGAGCCAGCGCTGACCCGCAACTTCACGGTCAGGACAGTAGCCGGAAGCGCCCATGAGAAGGCACTGTCGGGGGCGGTAGATGCGGTTGTCGCCGGCGCAGCCCACGATCAGAATTGGTCGGGCCTTGATGGAGTGACGCGGGTGAACTCGCTCGTCCAGCTTCCCAGGTTCTCCGAGGAGAAGGCGATAGGCTGATGAGCTGCGATTCTTTGGTTTTTAATTAACTTATTTTCTCCTGTTTGAAAATTTAGTTTTAGTTGCCCGTTGTTTGAGAGGAAAGGTAGAAATCAAATGTGGTCTTGTGATTTGCATCGGCGCTTAGCTATTGTGTTTGAGCCGCGCTGGTTAGAGTGTGAGCTGCGACTTTTAACACAGCAAAATTATGGTTTCTGAAGAACAAAAGGGTTCATCCTGTCTTGTTTTTGTACCTTCAGGTATGATAAGCATGCCTGAAAGGTGAAACAGCAAGGGTACCTTTTGTTCAGAGCTTGCAATTTTGCTGTGTTTAAACGAACAGCTCGGCACTCCTAAGCACAGTGGGCGCAAACGCATGCTAGGCGCCAGTCATCTGAGATGATGACGCTGTCGGGTGACCTGTAAATTCCACCGGCACTTGGCTTTGTAAAGAGATGTGTCTGGGCTTTTGCCGGGTGTGGCTTTTGTTGACAGGGCGCGATGCGCTGTGTCGGCTTTACCGATCGATCTGCATCTGCATGGTGCTTGCCATGGCACCCTGAGACCACCGATACTAGTTCCTTGCCAGTTTTGCCCTTCTTGGGAGCCGTAAGCCTTGCATGCTGCATCTTGTCTGAGTGTATGTAACCTGCCGAAATGTGCTGTAAGGTGTCCGTGCGAGGCTTCTTGGATCTAAAATCGCTTGCACTTGATTTGTCAGTTACTTACCATTCCTTCGTACAATATGGGTGGGCCACTATTATTGCACGGTACGAGCTGTAGATGGTACTGTTTTTTACGGAATTGTAGATGATACTGTTCGCTTGCACTTGGGATGACACTGACTACTTGATTACTCATAGAATAGAATAGGGACGACGGGCCATGGAAAGTTAAAAGCCTTTTTATGACAAAGAGAATCTGGCAAGTATTTTCCCCTTTGAGTACAGTATTCTCGGCGAGGCGTCTGCAGGCTGGGAGCTCTGTGGGTGTGGGGTACGACACTGCCACAATGTATTTATGTGCGCGGTGGACAAGAAGCGACCATTCCATGGTACCCAGGAGTCCAGGACCAGGACCGGCACCCGGCAAGGCGGCAAGCACCGTACCAGTACCGACGGGTACCCGTCACGTGATCTGGATTTCGCATCCAATCTGTCGTTGACCAGCGACATGGAATCACATCCACCGCAGCAGTCATCAGTACAATCTACAATTCTACAGCCAGCGATACTGTTCATACCGGTCCCGGAGACGAATATTTACGTGCTCCGGCCACTCCGGGATCAGGATCTGTGTGAACAGGAGATTAATTGAACGCTCGTCGTGCCTGACGTGTAGAAAGAGACGGACGGATTTCGGCGTGATTTGTTCGGAAAGGAAAGGATGGGAAAATTCGAACGGTCGAAATGTGGAGTGGAGTCCCCGTGTTGGTAACTTCGTTTTCATGCCTCTTTTTGTTTCCTCCATGGACCTGCACTGCACTGCACCTTTTCATCAGAAATACTAGTACTACTGCTTGGCTTTGTCGTTCCACACTTCGCTGTTGCACATTGGAGCTGCAAGCCGGGGCTTTGCTGTGCTAGAAAAGAGACGATATTCAGGAGGTGGCCTGTCCTGTTGCAGGCACCCGTACGTGACGAGGACGATCGGTCAATTCCCGAACCGATGCCGACGCTGAACGACACCGAAGAATGGTCAAATCTGAAAAGGCACCACGCACCACTCCCGCCTGCCTGCCTATTCCTATTCCAATAGCGAAGTACTAGCTGCACCCAGCTGTCTGGATCCTGACGAGCGAATCCCATCCGGTTCCCGGAGACCCGCACCGCCGCGACGCGACAGGCAGGTGCCTTCCACGCACGCGCACGCCACGCCAGGACGCGGCTCCCTAGTCCTCGGGCCCCTGCCTCGGGTCGGGTGTCTGGTCCGCGCAGAGCGCGCCGTGCCCGACCACGACAGCGTCCGCTCGTGCCCGCGACCAGCCGAGCCCAGCCCCGCGAAAGGGTCAGAAAAATCCGGGAAACGCCGGCTGGTTGTGGTCAAAACCACGATCGAGTCGTCGAGCACGCGCGAAAGCTGTAAAGCTTCTTCCCCAGCGCCTTCGGCTCCAGCTCGGCTCGCGGCCGCGGCACTAACTAGCGCGTGCCTGCTGTGCCTGTCCGTGTGGCATGGCATATATAAAGAGGAAACGCCGAAACGGCGACTAGAGGAGAAGAACTGGAACGACAGCAGCGGCGGCCGGCGGGAGAACGAACCCTGTCCTGTTGTACGTCGAGCTTTGCCAGGGCGTCCGTCGATGATGAGTTCCCGCGCGACGTCGCCATCGGCGGCGGCCGGAGGAGAACATCGCCGGTATCAGCACGTCACCGTGGAGTGCGGTGGGCTGCCGCGGCCCATGCCGGGCGCGGCAGGCCCGCGGCCTGGGACGCCGAGGCCGGGAGGTGGTCCTACAGGCGGCTCGGCGCGCTCGTCGCCGGATTGCAACTGGTGGGGCGCTGGCGCGCGGCACCAGCAGGCGACGGCCGCGGCGCCGCCGAGGCGGCCGAGGAGCAGCAGGGGCGCATGCGCGCGCGTGCCCACGGGGAAGGGGAACCGGGAGCTGGTGAGGCGGGCGCTCGCGCCGCCCGCCGCGCGCGCCTGGGCCCGCGGCGGACCCGTCCTGATGAGGAGGTGGAGCTTCCGGCCCGCGCCCAGCCGGCTGCGCAACGCGTCGGCGTCGCCACTCTCCTCGCTGTCCCCTCCCTCGCCGCGGCCACGTCCGTCGTGATGGATCGTCGTCGTCGCTTTGGCGGAATTCTTTGATTCGTTCGTCGTTAGTGGAAAACAAGTCTTTTGATCTGTACAGCAGTTCGTGATTTCTTTGAACGCAGTTAAGAATTTTGACCAGCTGTAGTAGGTTCTCATGTTTAGTGAAATGGTCGATTGTTCAATTCAGAATTTTGAATTTTGACCAGCAATCGCTTGAGGCAATTATGCAAAATTGCAGATGTGCCAATGACATCGTACAACAAGTGTGCTACTTAGACAGATTAACTTGATCTATTGTGATCTGGACCTCACGTGACATGATTAGTAAGTTTAGTAATTCAAACGTTCATTCATTCTAGAAGTTTGGAAACCTACATCTCGAGCTAACTTCAAAAACCAAATATGCATAATAATACTCATACTTCCTCCATACTCATAATACTTAATGTTTTGGACACGGACATAGTCTCTAAAATCTAACTTTATCCATCATTTTTATTAAAATATATAAAAAACTAAAAATAAAATTACTTTTATAAAAGTGGGTTTTAAGGTGAATCTATACATATAAGTTTCACCTTTCAAACTAAAAATTTTAAAAATTATTGATAGTTTATGTTCCTAATGTTTGATCCAAACCTTATCCAAAACGTCAAGTTTTATGAGTACGAAGGGAGTATAATATTACTAGGTCAGGATAGGCCAAGGATCGTCCTTATTGCTTTTACACATCTTCAAACAATTTATTGTTACATGTATTACATAATGTTCCTGAGAAAACATCACTCCTTGAAATGAAAACTTCAATGAAATCCTTAATCTTCATTATAAATTATAAGCTACTTTAGTTTTTCTAGATACGTAGCTTTTATTACAAATTACGATCAATCTTCTCCCTCATATCATTCTAAGGTGCTATTGTGGTCAATCCGATTTGTAGAAAGCATGGCTTGTAAGTTGGACCATTAGATCAACTTATGCACATTTACATAAAAGATAAAACAAACAAAATTAATGGATACAGTTGTACACATGTCAATTCAGTTATCCTTCGACGAAATAGGTGGATAACAATCGGGAAAAAAAAAAGGGAACGTTTCCCAAATCTAGTGATGGGCAATGCCGTGATGGATTGATTCCTATGTCCTGTTGAGTGTGCGATGTTGAGTTGAGACGATGTTTGCGAGTCCTCCTTTACTAATTCAGAACCTGGAGTCGACTGCTTCTTGTGGACTGCGCCAATATCAGACGCCCATGACCCACGGTATTCTTCCTCAATCTCGATGCCTGTTCAACGACAGAGGGAAGATTAGAATGCCTGTCAAACCATCTGAGCGGTAGTAATGGAAATGTACAGACTGGTAGAAGATCACCATGCCTGTTAAACCATCTGAGCGGTAGTAGTGGAAATGTACAGACTGATAGGTTACCAACCAGTTTCCAACCATTGCAGCTGAAATGAACAATCCGGTGTAGGACGATATACAAATTAGAACCAGTTCAGCATTGTCTTATCCTGGTTTGAGCAATCATATGGTTTTTACAATATGGCAGTGAGATACTAATAGTAAAGGTAGTAGTATATTGTTTAAGTGCTCAATTGTTCGTGACTGGACTGAAGCACTCAATTGTTCGTGACTGGACTGATCAGCTCGATAGTGAATCTGTAAAGATTGCAATCCAACGACGTTTTTGGTTCTGTACTGTCATAACGAGACTTCTTCGTAGAAATATAATAACATGACTTCCAAACATCATGAGTTTCCACTTTGTAGTTAGCACAGCAGGAGGTGGGCGGCTCTCAACCGTTGTGGGGCTCGCTTGCCTCTCAGAAATCCATCTACGTCACGCCAATCATCACCCTTTTTTTTTTTTAGAAAACGTCCATTGACGCGTTTTCCGTTAATAAGAGGGTTAATCATCACCCATTGATGGCGCCAGCCTCAGGGGTACAATTCAGTGTATGTGTATGGGAATGAGATGATATTCCACCTTTCCTCCGCCGTAGATTTCTCAAAATGTAAGTAGCCTACTATATTATTGACTATTGCGATCCAATTGACTTTCTCTTTACCTGGATGACTGGATTTTTCTAGTTTATATTCAGAATAGTGTATTTTAGTCTTGGACTCGTTGAATCAATGTATAACTGTGAACTCACAAAAGAGCACACATGTACTCCCTGCATTCCAAATGATGTCATTTTACTTTTGTGCTGAAGTCAAACAGGATGTTTGGCTGGTTATATAAGTTGACTAATAAAACAAGCCAACTAATTTGATGTGAGAAAAAATACCGTTCAAATGACTGTAAGCTTATCTGATAAGCCAAACGAACAGGACAAAATTAGTCTAGCTCAGACTAGTACATAAAAAATAAATGCCCTGTCAAGATATATCTGATGTTAAAAGATAATAAAAATTAGATGCTGTAGAAGTTGATGCCTTTTTCTATGAACTTAACCAAAGTTTTTAAAAAGGTAAAATTTTAAAAATACACCTAAAGTGGCACTGTAGTTAAGAATAGAGGGAATAGGTTGTAGCGTCCTGTGACCAATACAGGCATACAGCCCCAACCCTGCTAAGACAATTAAAAATTTTGGTGTGAAAGCAAGACATTGGCAATACTGATCCATATGCCGTACTCATAATGCTCACAATACTGGTTTCCGACCTGCTAATGTTCACAGGAATCATAATGGAAGTGGGCTCCAAAATTGAACGAAACAAAATAAAACTAGAGTGGCCTAAGACTTTGGATCTGCAGTAACACAAACACAGGACTGGCAACAAACTCATCTTTTCTCTTTGACACTCACAACTTCAGCTCACGTCAAAGTATGACACTTTAGAGCGGGCACGGTGGTACTTCAAGTGTTGTACCGGCCTGGATCTGGCCCCATCCGATGAGGCGCCAATGTTTCTCAACGCGACGGCTCAGAGCAACCTTCTCTCCTCGACTCGTGCAGACAGGCGCAGTGAGCTGTAGCTTGGCGAGATCGTTCTTAACAGCGAGCACGCGGGCGCCTGTGGACATGGATCCTATGTTAAGCATGAGGATCTCGCCCTTGGTAAGCTTCGACACCTTCCCTGCCTTCTCTGTACCTTTCGTCCTCACACCCAACAGCCTCCGGAGTAGGAAGAAATTGATCTGCAAAGCAAATGTTCAATGACATACTCAAGTTTAGCAACTATTTCTGTCCATCTAAAGCAACTATTTCTGTCCATCTAAATTCATGAAGGGACAAAGATTTTACAAACCTCAAGCTCCACATAAACATCAGGTAGTGAACCAACTTCACCGAGAACCTGGCCAACCAGCCTATCAGCACGCGTCAGAGTTGGGTCCATGGTTGTTCCCACACCAATAAGCCCTCCTGGGACAGCAAATTGGAGTTCATTCTGCTCAGCATAGAGTGAGACAATCCTTGAGTAGATTGGGGTGCACTTGATGTTTCCAGTCTCATCTTTCATGACAATGCCAGGCCGAACCTCAATCTTCTGGTTCACCCTCAGAACTCCCTGTAAAAAGACAATTGCTGTTTTGTTCATATTAAAACAATGGAAAACAGAATGGTACCATCATGACTAAGATGTCCATACCCTGAGGATACTGCCACCAGCTACACCACCCCTAATTTCATCAACCTCTGAACCAGGCTTGTTAACATCAAAGGAGCGAATAACAATCATGTTGGGAGGCGAGGTAAAGTTCCTTTCAGGGATGGGGATTTTCTTCACAATGTATTCACAGATAACATCAATGTTATATTTCAGCTGGGCAGATATAGGCACCACAGGTGCACCTTCAGCTATTGTTCCCTGGTCAAATGAGCAAAAAAGGATCAGACCATGAAAGAGAAGACACCGTAACAAGAGAGATGGTGATTAAGTATTGGATGGTGCCATGAAGGCACACTGAGTATTGACCTGGATGAATTTTTGGATTGCTTCATGCTGATTCATCGCTGCACTTTCCTGGATAAGATCAATCTTGTTCTGCAGAATGATGATATGTTGAAGACGCATGATTTCAACAGCAGCAAGATGCTCAGATGTCTGGGGCTGTGGACAACTTTCATTTGCTGCGATCAAAAGAAGAGCTCCATCCATGATAGCAGCTCCATTAAGCATTGTAGCCATGAGAATGTCGTGTCCCTATTTAAGGAGATAAATATTGTTGAAACATACAATTATTTCCTATATCATAATTGATCAATATCAAATGAAATGTCAAAGAAATTACGATAACCAATTTTCTTAACATATCCGTTTTAGTTGTAACATAATACATTAACCATTAAAAGCTTAAAACCACTACAACTCCATGATTAAAACTGACATAATGCAATATAAAATAGAACTATATGCAGTGTAGTATAAAGCTTATCGCTTGTTCACCTGCATGCAGCGATGTTAATAAGGATTTAGGGTGGCACAATATGATTAGGCCTGGAATGTTTAAAAACCAGTACAACAGAATAATACTAGGAGAGAAGTGGTAAAGATTTTATCATACCGGGCAATCAACAAAAGAAACATGTCTCAGGAGCTTCATCCTAGTGTTTTCAAACCCAGGCACATCACATAGAGGGCTATCTTCTTTTCCGCTTCCATAGGCCCTTAATTTAAATGAAACAAAGTCAACACATGCTGCACAAGCACTTCATGACACAGCATATAATTCTTCACATTTGATCAGCAAATGCTAAATAATATAAAATACATATTTTTGGACACTCAGTCATTTGAGAGTTCGAGCATGACCTTTGAAACATATAAACCAGTAAATGAATTGCATGAACAGAAAAGGTTCAGCATAGGCCAAAGCTTAGAACAATCATGCTGACTTCATTATTAACAAGTGACAGAATAGAAAGATATGATGTTAATAGAGAACTCTGACATTTAGTGTACGATAAGCATACTTGTAGCACATTGGTCGCGGACATCTGTCATCCTCACATTTGTAGATTTTTGCATTAGCGTAACCCAGCTTAATAGTAATGTTACGTTCCAGCTCATTCTTGAACCGAACAGTCTACAAAGCCAAAGTTAAGCCATCAAAATATTTGTAGAAAACAAATAACATATCAAGCACAAACATGGTGAAAAACGATTGAGACTAAAAAAAATCAGTTCCTAACCAGGCTATGTCATTGTAACAGATGTTAAGAAACAAAAGAACATTTGGTCCTTAAATGGAAATGGGAAGTTCCCGGTTGGAAAAAAAACCACAACAATCCGTATAAGCAAAATTTTTATGTCACAGTAATATACTAATATCAAATAAATCCCCAGAAAGTTCCCCGATCCATATATTTAACAAAATCAGGAATTTCAAACCTTCCAGAGCAGTTTGCCCAATAATGTACCAAATTCTAAAATGTGTGTATAATCATCACATGTCAGAGTAACATGGTGACCACATAAGCAGACACAGAAAGATGACATGTAAAACTGAGACCAAATACATAACTCAGATTCAATGCTTGAAAACAATATTGTACTGGAATATGTGAATCACACCTGAACTCCAGATATAGCTTTCACAACAGTAGACTTTCCATGAGCCACATGGCCAATGGTACCTGAGATATTTGTAGAAAAAACATTATGCTACCACAGGAGGCCTCATTTCGCATGAAATTTGAATACATATACAGGCCATTTCTGAATTCATAGGACGCCGTAACTGATTGTTCACAAATCGAATGTTTTTTGTTTTTATATGCATTACAGAATGCACCATGTACACCTTTATTAGGCATGAATCATGTAAAAAGTAGGCACATATCTTACCAGTAAAAATAGTGATGTGGGACAACGACAAACAACAAAGGTTTATTGCAATATTAGGTGGGACAACAACAAACAACAAAGGTTTATCGCAATAATAGGTAAACGTGAGATTTCATTCTGACATAAACGGCTTAAGCAGATGCATCTCCAGGGCTTAAGTATCAGAAAATAAGAAATAGCATACACATGAAACTGAAGAATTATTATGCATGAGTACAGGGCTGCACGAAATGTGGGATAAAGAACCACCGTGGAGTTCATTGCATGGTGCCACACAGAAAGAGCTCGGTGCTAATGACAGATGGCTGAATCATTATTCTAGAAATCAGATTAGTTTTTGTACATAAGAAAACTTCAAAGAAACTAAATAAAGCAATAGATCAGGTGTGCTGACACCAAATCAGAGAACAGTACAACCACAGTAAAGGGATTGCATCCATACCAATATTGATTGTTGCTTGGCGTGAGATAACTTCAGGTGAAAGTGGGTGAAGCTTCGTCACATCCAGTTTGCTTAAGTCCTGTTCCATCAATCCACGACGAGCCATCTTGGAAACTGCACGATGGTAACTGAAAAGATAAACCTAGTGTCTTGTTCAGTGCTTACTGCTTACTGACTCAATACCAACTACATAAACAACAGCATTAAGCATTCTTCCTCTCTAGCATAGCATTACCAATCAAGAACACATGGGCAGACAGGACCAGCGATTAACACAAATTCCATAATACAAGGGCATGGATGTACAAGTCCTATAACCTCTAATCGCTACCCAGCCAGGTGCGGACTTAGCGTTGGATGGGCGTTCAACTGAACACCAAAATCTATTACCCGTTCAGCAAAATTTGGATCCAATAGCTCGCAGCGGAGCTAGTAAGACCAAATTGAGCGCAAGAAGGTCAGGGTTCCTTACCAATAAGGGGCAGGCCTAGTAAAGAACATGGAAGTACACATGTACACCCGGTAATTTTTGCAGTAAAATCTAAGTTACTAAGCATAATATATTACACTGTAATAATTAGATCAGATCCGGACACAAATAGCCAGATAGCTTAAGTTAGGGGGCAATGTTTGGTACTTTTGCTCATCACTGTGTATGCCTGATAAGGTTTAGCTGTTTGGTAGGAAACAGAAAGCTTGCTTTGCCCGACAATATCGCCTGGCCCAGCAAGGAATTCCTTGCCCGCCCGGGCGAGCCAAATCGGGTCTCCCACGCGGGCAAGATCCGCTGGCTCGCACATGCTGCCCTGTCCTCGAGCTATCAGCCTATCACTCGCATATGTGCCGTCTTCTACCTCCTGTTCGCTAGCCCCAGCCGAGGAAGCGCCCCCTCCCCCCCCCGGCCCGCCTCCTCCTTCACATCCGCCCACCGCGGTCGCTGCTGCCGCCACGTCCCCCGCCGCTAAGGCGCCGCCTGCCGCAGCACGATCTCGTGCACGGCCTCCTCCTACGCCTTCCTCGCGGGCGCCGCCACGGCCACGGCCACGATTGCCTTGAGAGTAGGCTAGGCAAGGTGTGAGCGGGTAAGGCAAGACGAGCGGCGGCAAGGGATCCAAGCAGACCCAGGGTTTGGATGCTCGGTTTCGCGCAGCACCAAGGGAAGAGAAGGGGTAGGCATACCTGGCGGGTGCTCGTCGCCGGCAAGGGCCCGACGCAGACCTGGAACGTGGAGTAGGGTTTAGTGCGGCGGCGGGGGGTCGCTCAGTCGTCGCTACTGGGGAGAGAGAGAGAGAGGATGCGGGGTGAACGGAAGAAGAAAGAGCAGGCTGGGATCAAGCCGAGGGCCGGGCCTGCCTGATAAGTGATAAGGCAGCTGTTGGCGTCCGAACCAGCCCCGACCATCCTGGCCCGTGGCTCATTTCAGTGTTGGGCTAGATACGCGGCCCATGTTGAGGCCCCTCTGTAGCAGCACTCGCAGGGGAGAAAAACGGTTGCCCAACTGCAGAAGCTGTGTGATGATGATGATGGTCTGATCGGTTATGGTTGACACTTTGCGGGTCGGTCGTCTAGCAGGAAAAGAAATTGCACGTGCCGAATGCATCAAAAAGGTAGACTACCCCTCCAAACAATTCATGCGAAATAAATAAATTATATATAATAATTGATAGTTTAATAGTATCTTCTCGGATAGGTTTAATAGTATTTACATTTGTATTTAATATTCATAACAAAAATCGCAAGGCTATCACAAAAAAGGCCTCATAAAAATAGGTGTAAAGATAAACTTTTTTGTGATGTAATTGGATTTTGTGATGTGTAATTGAATTTTTTTCACATAGTAATATAAAAAATGCATTTTTTTTTCTTTGTGGGGTAGGGATCACGGCCCTGCTGCCCCCTCATTCCGCCACTGTGGTTGCATTAAGCAACTTATTCATATCATCGTAATGTAACATTTTGTTTAGTTCCATGCATATCTTAGCACTATGTTTAAAGGAAAAATTTGTTGTTGGACATTCAGAATGGTGGTCTTTTGCTCAGGGACATCACAATTGTCGAATTTGTCCAGAAGACACTAGGTCCATTTTTCATTTTGCCAGAGGACACCGCGCTCCTTATTTTAATCATTTCCACGTTTTGAGGAGAGAGAAGTATTTACTGTGGACATGTGATGCCCCTGAGCCATGTTTGGGCTAACCCGGACCTGGTCTGGTTCGACCAGCTTATAGGGCTGGTTCGACCGGTGGCTTGGACCACCAGTCTCCCTCCAACCCTTCTTCCCCGTCGAGCGTGCGGGAACGGCGGCGGTGGTGTGCGTGCGGGAACGGGCGCCCCCGGGCGGCGAGGGAGGGTGAGCTACGACGGCGGTGAAGAACATGGCTACCGGGGGGGGCACCGCTTCCTCTTCTTCATTCATTGGCGCTCGCATGGGTTCGACCGATGGGCGGGCAACGTGCCCGTTTTGCAAGACCGCAACCGTGGTAGAGAGGACCTCCGGGACCCAAAACCATCCAATGAAGCAGTTCTACACCTGCCGGAATCGCGATTGGGTAAGTTATCTGCACTGATTTGGGTCCCATTTGGTTGGTTTCAATTTGGAGTCAGTTTTGGATCTAGGGTTCATCCCAGCCTAATGTTCTTCATCTTAAGCAGGGCAACAGCAACTGTTAGTTCTTCATGTGGAAGCCAGCTAGCTCAGAAGGTGTTCTGGACTCTACAAAGACCGATGGCAACCATCAACGAAGCTTGAGACGGCTTTCTTTGAAACGACCAATGCACTTAGTGCTCGAGAATGGGGTAGTGTGTACCATAGCTAGAGAGGGGAGAGTGAATCTATGGATGAATGTGGCCAGTGTGTGTGTAGGAGTTGTGAGCATGGTTGGCATGTGCATGTTGTTGTATAAGAATGCATGAACTATGTTGTCTGTGTTGTCTCTGCTGTGTAATGACTTTATATGAAATGAATGGAATGAAATGCAGTTTGAATCAAAAGCTTATTTGCCAAATACAATTGATGACAATAGCAACATCATTACCATCTAGAGTTAATTCAATACATTGGCATCACCACAATCCACAATAGTATCATTACAATACCAACTTCATTACTACATTACAATACCAGGTTCATTACAAGCATGTCAATACCAAGTTGTGCAAGTTCACATATTGTCAACAAAAGCTAGCAAGGCAGTCAAAGTTGTTGCATATTCCACAAAAGCCACAGGTTACATAGAAGGCACAGAAAGCACAAAAGGCAAGAGGTCTTCCTTCTCTTGCTGGTGTAGATTGCCTCCCTTTCTACTTCTCCAACCGAGCCCTCTTGCTCCTAGTGTTTGCACTTGGACTGGTTGTCAGCTGTGAGGTAGCCTGAGCCCTAGTCACAGGCCTTGGACTGGCAGTGGCAGTGGAATCTGGAACCCTACAAATGGTTGGCAAATTTTGTTAGTGGCAGTGAAACAAATGAGAAGAGGCAGGGTAACAATGCTTACTTTGAAGCTGCATTAGCACGGTCAGGGTTTGAAGCAATTGGCCTTTTCTTGCTGGTGACCTTCTTCCTCTTCTTGGGTGGTTCATCTTGCCCTTCTGTAACCACAATCAGTGGTGGCTTATAAGTTTTCTTCCCCTTCTTTTTTGGTGGTGCAGGTGGCGGTGCATCAAGGTCCAAGACAGTTTCATTGCAGGTTTTTTGTAGGTGGCCAAGTCCACCACACCTCTTGCACTTCCTTTTGCCCTTGCTGCTTGAACCACCTTCTTCAACACCAACAATCCTCCTTTTCCTAGGCCTTCCTGCTGCTCTTTTGCAAATAGGAGGATGCAGTTTGAATCCAAGATTCACTTTTTCCCACTCTTCCTTATCTAGCATAGGTGGCACTGGAGTTCCATATGCTTTCTTGAACAATTCCACAGAGTAGTAAGGATCAACAAAGTCCTCAACTCTACCCTTCTTGTGCCAATAAAAGACATGGCATGCACACAAGGCAATCCAGTTAGCTGCCAACCTCTACAAGAGCATTCTTTTTTGTCTATATCAACAATGAACTTCCATGGTACTAGGTCTTTATTCACCCCTCCTACTTCTCCCACACTTGGAGCACTCCTGTGAATGGTGTACTTCAGATTCCTGCTTTTGCTGTGCAACTCCTTCATAACATGAGGCAAAACTTTGAGGCCAGTCAACTTTTCAGCCAACTGCCTCCTTGTGTAGAACCTCTCCATTATCAGCTGCCTTATCTTGTCCATGAGCTCAACAACTGGTAAGGACTTCTCCTCCCTAATCCAACTATTGAATGTCTCTGCAATGTTGTTGGTGACATAGTCACATATGCTTGCTGTGCTAAATTTTGATCTTGCCCATAGCTGCTTGTGATTGTTCCTCAACCAGGTTGTGGCCTTTGGGCAAGCCTTCTCCATCTCATTCCAGTGTCTATCATGGGTTGTTTGCCTGTAGCACCTAGATGCAGGCCACAAATTCCTTTCAAACACCTCACCCCTAAATCTCTTCTGGAAATTCTTCACAAGATGCCTCATGCACTCTCTGTGCTCAACACCATTTGTGAATACTTGGGTAACTGTCTTGTCAATCCCTTTGCCAGCATCAGTAGATATCACTAGACCTGGTGGGGAACCAATAGCTTTGTGTAGCATCTTCATGAACCATTCCCAATTTTCAGTGGTCTCACTTTGAAACACTCCATATGCCACTGGGAACATCCAGTTGTGGCCATCTATCCCTACTGCACATGCTAACTGCCCCTTCCACCTTCCTATCAAAACTGTAGAATCTATTCCTAGATAAGGTTTGCATCTTTCCAGGAAGCCATCAATGCATGGCTTTAGTGCTACAAACATCCTACTGAAATGCCTCTTGTTATTCACTAGATCCCATTCTATCTCTACAACACTACCAGAACTCCTCTTCTCAATTTCTCTTTTCCAAGATAATGCATGTACAAAGCTATCATCCCAGCCACCAAATATCTCATCTAGGGCCATCTCTTTGCCGTCCCAAACAACATAGTAACTCACAGTGACACAATAATTTTCCTCTAACTTTCCTTTCAAAACTTTGGCACCAATGGTTGGATCTTTCCTAAGCCACTTAATTACTCTGTCCTTCACCCAATGATTGTTGGCCATGCAATTGTTTTCCACATTTCTTTTGCTTGCACAGTTATGCTTGTGTGGTAACTTCTTAATCTGCATGGAACACCAAGAACAAACAAGGTAAACAGTCAGTAAAAAAACAAGAACAAGATGGTTCAGGAGCATGATTATCTAGATAACATACCTGCCATGTCTTCCCATCACGACATTGGGATGCATGAATCCTCCAACGACACCTCTTGGCCTTACAGTATGCTCTATACCGCCTTGATTCACTATAAGGAACTGCAAGTTCAACTTCATTTAGCACAGCATATTGCCTAATATATCTCTTAAAACAGAAACCATCTTCAAATGTAACACCAACAGCTATCTTAGGGTTATCTATGTCAGTCACATGCAGCACACCCTCACAATCCCCCTCATCATCCACAGCTAGAGGGTCATCATCTTCTGGGTCACTGTCAGGATAATAAGCACAACACTCAGCATCAGCATCATCAACAAGCACTTCCTTGTACTTTTCTTTCTCATCATCTACTCCAACATACTCAACTTCATCTGCCTCTCCCCAGTCATTATCAGGGTTCACAGCATCCTCAACATTCTCAGCATCTAGGGTGCTACCTATATCTGCAGTGCTACCAGCCTCTGGAATGCTAGCAGCCTGTGGACTGCTACCAGCTTGTGCACAATTACTAGGTTGAGGATTGCTACAAGCTTTTGCCTCTGCATTTTCCTCCGGATTGTCTATGTCACCAAGTTCATTATCAGGCACAATCATAGCCAATGGCACAGACAGCAACTCACTATTAGCACACTGACTATCACCAGAAGGGTTAGAAGCTTTGGCATTACAAACTGCAGGCTGGATTAAGCGAGGACCAGTGTCAACAACCTCTATAGTAAGTGGCAGCTTCCTACTGTCCCAATACACATCAAAGGCATGAAGCAGAGCAGAATCAGAATCAATGCACACTGTCTCACCATTAGTTTTGTCAATGTAAGTAACCTGCAATGCTTGATCTTTCCCATGAACTATCTCCTCAGAAAGCAACTCATGAAAATCCATCCAATTGAACAAATCCTTGTCCACCACACGCATTAAGTTAGCAGTAACATGATAATCATCATGCCCATCTGCTCTTTGCTCTACATACGCAGGCACTCTAATCGCCAACCTACAGGCGGCCGTCGGATCCATCCTAAATGAAGAAAAAATTACCACACCAAACTAAACGATTCGAAACCGCAATCATACTCACGCATCCACAGAAATTACAAGTGCAAAGACTACGAGTTCAAGACAACTCACCCTTTCGGAATCCATTTCAATGGAAGAACCCTAGGCGGAGACGGGGGATCCATCTTCTCCCGGCGGGGAGCCTCCCGATCCTCAGCCCCCCCTGAGAGACCGCATCTGAGCCCCGAGGTGTCAGCGTTGGGCGGTACTGGAGTGGACGACGCCGTAGCGGGCACTGCAGTGGAGTGGACGGCGGAGCGAGAGGAGCCGCAGTGGAGCGTACGGACGGCGGCGAGAGTGGAGTCCAGCGTGCGGCGCGTCGGGAGTGGGATTGGGGAAAGGGACGAGCTGGAACCCTACCGTACGACCCGATTCAATGTAACGGGGTCGAACTGCACCAGGTCCCGGGTTAGCCCAAACATGGCTCGGGGGCATCACATGTCCACAGTAAATACTTCTCTCTCCTCAAAACGTGGAAATGATTAAAATAAGGAGCGTGGTGTCCTCTGGCAAAATGAAAAATGGACCTAGTGTCTTCTGGACAAATTCGACAATTATGATGTCCCTGAGCAAAAGACCACCACTCTGAGTGTCCAACAGCAAATTTTCCCACACCAATAAAATTTTATTCACCGATTAGATCGAATCGGTTGTATCATTATATATTCGGCTATCAGCCATAGCCGCAATGCACGGCTTGCACTTACAATGTGTTTGCCATATTTTGAATTCCTAGAAATTTCTACTCCCAAATTACTCCGTACCATGAATATATTAAGAAAAATGAAATTTTACAGTTGTAAACTCCCAGTTGGTAGCTAGAGGAGGAAGAACAGGAGCAAATCTACAGCGAGAAATCAATTTCGTCATACCTAAACAATTTTTCATCCTCCACCACCAACCATACTGTTCTTTTTTTATTATTTCTAAGTCTAGATCTAGATCTAGGTAAGCTACCTATCGCAGATCGACGCCCTAATTCTAATGACTAGGGCCTTATTTAGATGCACTACAAATTTCAAGTTTTTCACTCTCTCTCCGTTACTCAATGTAAGTATAAGTAAAAAAATAACTAATTGCAGAGTTTAGTTGTAAATCATGAGACGAATCTATTGAGACTAGTTAGTTCACGATTGAACAATATTTACTAAATACAAACAAAATGCTATAGTTTTAAAAAAATTTTAACTTTTCACAATCTAAACAAGGCCTTGATTTCATATCGTTTCAAAGATATACTTGCTGTAGCGAGGATTGGTCGAATAGGGTGGCTGTGATTGTGACACCGGTTGAGTTTGATGAGCAGCCGCCCGCGCGATCACTATTCACTGCTGCAGCACGTCAGGATCGGCAGGCATCAGGCGGCTATACTACTGGATCGGAGGACGTTTCCAGGCGCTTGCTGTGCCCGTAATCAACAACCGCAACAATTAACTCGCCGTCCGCGGGAGATGGGTACGTCCAACGGCGTGGCGCCGACGGTACCCGAAATGCCCACGTACGATGAGGCAGTGGTTCCATCCATTGGAAGCTTCCAATTTTAACCTGCAGAGCCGGCGGTCCCACGCCGGCTACATCCCGCTGAAGTCTGAAGCACTGAGATGTGCTGTACTAGTACCCCGAAGTACGCCGCCATTAATCTCTGCGCCTGCGTGCAGGAGCAGCAATTTGCGCCTGTTCTCCATTTCAGGGTTCGGTGTTTTTGACCTTCGCATGGTGGATGAAGATGCATGCAACGATTTCATTGGACAGGGAAGCCTGCAGCACAGCACCAACTGCCAACTTGCCCATGGTATAAGGCAACATGTACTACTACTGTAGAAGGGACCATCATCATATTTTAAGTTTTTAACAAGGCATGCAGCATGGATCCACTCATCCACATGAGAACTGTACAGTAAGTTATGTTGACAAATGCGTCCCAGCTGATGGCGGCAGAACTGTGTTGTTGCTTCCCTCTTGATTCCGCTCTGTTGATGAAACTGTATACTATTCATATATGTGAGTCCACAGTTTTGGTTGGTTGGTTTCCTCATCTTCAGCCGAATCATTTTTAAGGAGTGTTTAATTAATTGGATGAAGTTGGATAGGAGATGAAGGTCTAGCTTTTAAAGTTGTTCGGTCCATGGGCAATGCGGAATGGATGATTCATGTCTAGAGCGAGAATATTTTGCAGATACTGAATGAGCATGTACTATTAGTGATAATCATTAGTTATTGATTAGTATATGGTATCAGAGAAGTCCAATATATTGACTATATATATCCTCTTCTTTAAAAAAAATATATCAGAGCTATATGGTTATTTTTACGTAATCCATCAATTGGAATTATCGAGCAGCTGTTTAATTTACTCATCGGTTAGAAACTGTTATATTGACCAGTAAGAAGTATGGGCAAGTACCTGCTGAGGTTCTTGTGCGCGCGCAATAATGCAAGGACGGGTGATCATGGTTGCCGCTAGAGCGATGGATTGACCATTATTGGTCCATGGCGCCTTGCGCGGCTCGACCATCATCTGTGATTAGTGCCAAGACCCAGAGCCACGGTCCACCGCGAGCTGGAATACGTGGAGTGACTAGATTATTGTGACAGTCCTGTCCAGGTAGTTGCTCTAAGAAGCCTTTCTCGAAGCATGTCGGAGCTAATGAGAATCCTCGGTGCAGCAGGCACGTACTGCAGAGTGTACAGCACAACGACAGTAATCATGTTTCCTGATGAGACAACTGAACCGATCCGTCATCTGATCATCTCTAGGCCTCTGTCTCGATCTGTGTTTGGATTGTATCTATGCTAGACAGTGAGAGGCTGAGAGCGCCTGTGAGTGATGGTCAGTTTCAGCGGAGCTAGCTACGAACGTACGCTAATCAGCGTACAGCTAGCTAGTATGCCGGCCGATTATTGGAATCCTCAGTCCTGGGCATAATCAGACCGGCCGAAATAAGTAGCCACCGCATGGCGGCCGGCGCGGCGCCGCCGGCGCCACAATAAAGAGTAGCGTAGAGTGGTTGGGGACTAGACCGCGCGCGCGAGCGTGACTGCCCCTGCCAGAGCGGGCCGGGGAACCGGTCGATGCGGACCCGTCGCCATCGAACGGTAAGTAGCCACCAACACGCCGACGACGGCTCACCAACACGCACGGAATGACGGGTCATCCAACGCCGGTCCGACCCAGCTCGATCGAGCGCACGTACGGCCAAGGCCAACGCACGCACGCCGCTGGCAAAGTGTGGCAACGTAACGAACGCATGGCGCCTAGGCTCCTAGCCCGGGAGAGAGAGAGAGAGGCGTGCATGGCAAGAGCTGAGGCGGCCGGCCGGGCACGAATTAAACGCACCGCCTTTTCCCGCCCGCCCGCTCGATCGCTCTCACTCCACGCCTCCATGGTCATCGCGTCATCGTCCTCCCGATCGGCCTATATATGCAAGCCCAGGCGCGGCGTCACCCCGGCAGTGTCACACCACGAAAGCAACGGCAAAGTCAGCAGCCTACGATCGGCAGATCGACTAGCGAGTCGCGATCAGGTAGCTAGCACTAGCAGCAGCAGTAGCAGCCAGTAGATCGCCGGCATGGCCAGGTCGTCGTCGTCAGCTCTACTGGTCGTCCTCGTGGTTGTTCTGGCCGCGGCAGTGGCGTGCTCCGCGACGCGCCCCGTCCCCCGCGCAGCAGCAGGCGGCGGCGACCGAGGACGACGTGAAGCGGCCGGACACGCTGCACGAGGGCACGGTGCTGATCCCGGGGATGGGCCGCTACGAGATGGGCAGCACCTACATCCCGGACATCGGCGGGCTGGACCACAGCATCCCCGCCGCCACCCATGAGCAGTACATGCCCGGCGCCGACGACACCTGGGTGCCCAACCCCGGCTTCGAGGTCCCCAACCCTTTCCGCCCCGGCGCGGCCACTCCCTGAACACGTACGATGACCACCCCTCGCCGGCGACCGGCCGGCGAAGGGTACGGTGGCTCTACCTCGATCATCGGTCGTCTCGCGCCGCCCTGAATAATGCTACTCTTCTACGTACTCCTATATAGCTAGCTTAATTAGCTAGCCGTGCTTGCCTGCTGCATGCACGCATGTCTTCGTGTGGTCCGTCGTCCCACCACCCACATCTCTGCTGTTTCTTTGTGCAGTTTGTGCTCCAGTGAAATGTGCACGCGCGATGCGTATAGGAAGCATCAGATCTTTGGCCCAGCTGGTCTTGGGAGAGTACTCATTAGCAGCCTGTTTCACGGTCACTATCATTATTACTACAAATAAAGTTTGATGGATGTAGTTATCGTTATCAATCGCTGTCAACTATGCATTGCATTGCCATACTTCTTTATCGTGAAACAGTGCATGCGGTGCACCAAACAATGGGTAGCAGCAGCGACACGCATGCAGTTCAGATAATTTGCCAATTTGGGTGGCAAAGTACGTGCCCTGTACTCATCTCCGTCCTGTTCTGGCGCTGACCTTCTGGCGACCTTAATTTTCTTCAGCTTTAATTTCTTTGTGTGAAAAAAGGGGTTGGCTTGTTTTTTTTTTTTTTAAAAAAAAGGGGGTTGGTTGAATGAAGAGCGAGCTTGACCCCATGGCCGGAGCCCGGAGGGGATCGGATCAGATACGAGAGGTAGATGTGCCTGCCGATCCACCGGACCACATGTAGGGCGAGCCAAAAAGGATGGGTGCGCCACTGCGGCCATGGTTGTCCTACACTACACCGTCTGGCCGAATTAATTAATTTACAACCAACGCTAAGATTTTCGTCCAAAGCATGACTATGGAGATCATGTAGCTTGTACTACACGTTTGATCACATGGATATACCTATGTAACTACTAACTAGATCAGTCCCTCTATTCCTAATAAATAAATTAATTTCTAAAATTATCTCAATTTAATCATTTTTAATGTTTAACTAAATTTATAGAAAAAATATTTATGTGGCCAAATGATCACATTAAAAAACTTAAAAGTTTGTTATGGCGTACCTAATGCTACTAATTTGGTGTCATAAATCTTGACATTCTTTTTTAACGATTTAAATTGTTTAAGACAACTCTAAAAATTGATTTATTTAAATATAGAGGAAGTAAAAAAAGTAACTTCATAGCTGTCCAAACACATGGATGGATTGCTTCAAGATACATGGGCTCAGGGGATGATACTGCAGCACCAGTAGCACTAGCACCTGCCTCGGATTGCAAATTGAGCCTAGTTCAGCAAGTTAAACCTATCCACCAGGATTCTTTGATTTTAACGATGTGTTTTTTTTAATGATTGGAGACATGGTACTATGGTCACTTGATTATTTCGTTAACTTTTTGTATCCAGCATGATCGAGCAACATGCACTGTAATTTGCATGCTGCGCAAGGAAAACTGATCCCAGATAGGCCGCCAAGCACACCAGTCACCAGTGTCTTGTGCAGCCCATGAATAGGTGACAAGTCCTTGCCATTGGGCTCTTATTTGTAGCTACAGTGTTACTAGTATCTATTCATACGGCCATCCATTGCTAATTGGGCTCTTATTTGCGGCTACAGTATTGTCCACACCTTTGGTCCCACCCATTTTCACACTTTATGAAAACGCTCCGTTTATTGGAACTTCTTGTCTGCTAAATTCTGCCGAGGTTCTCCTTCATCAAGCAGATACTGATGAGAATCAGGTATTGGAGCGACATGGTTCTTAGAATGTTCTATCTATTCCCAGAATTTTTTTTCATATACCAAAAACCAAAATGTTTATTGGCCCTAATGTCGTTACACGAGTTAATGTTCCCTACCTATGCCAACTATGAACGATAGTACAGTACTTTCCCAGAATTATTTTTTTTTCATATACCATGCTTTTGCATTAGGCCGGTCTTAATTGGGTTTCATGGAGGGTGTCATGTATATTTGTTAGGTTGCCACATCAGCAGATTTGTACTTTTTCATGAAACGAAGAGGAAAGAGAAGAAACTCGTTTCATCCCCACGACACGAGTCGGGCGATGTTCCCACGCCATGAAACGGAAACGAAACTGCGCTGAGAAGTCTCCGCGTTTCATCGAAGGGGAAGGCGGCCTCAGCCGAGCGCCTCCACCGCCGCGAGCCTCACGCGGGGTGTGCCTCCGTCACTCCGACGCCGTGGCATGCGCGCGGGCGAGTGCCCCGTCGCTCCGCCGCCGAGATACGCGCGTGGGCGCGCTCCCTCGCTCCGTGGCCGCGAGGCGCACGCGCCTCCGCCGTCGCTAGCCGGGAGCCGCGTCCGCCGTCGCGAGCCTCGGCGAGCGTGCGTTCGTCGCTCCGCCGCCGCGCGACGTGCGCGGGCGAGCGCTCCGTCGCTCCGCCGCCGCAATACGCGCAGGCGAGCGCCCCGTCGCTCCGTGGCCGCGATACGCGCGTGCCTCCGCCGTCGCGAGCCTCGCGAGCGCGCGTTCGTCGCTCCGCCGCCGCGTGACATGCGCGGCGAGCGCCTCGTCGCTCCGTGGCCGCGAGACGTGTGTGCCTCCGCCGTCGCGAGCCAGGAGCCGCGTCCGCCGCCGTGAGCCTGGGCGAGCGCGCGCCTTGTCATCGCTCCGCCGCCGCGAGACGTGCGTGGGCGAGTGCCCCGTTGCTCCGTGGCCGCGAGACGCGCGCGGGTGCGCGGCGTGCACTCTGTCCCTCCGTGGCCGCGAGATGCGCGCTACGCCGCCGTTGCTCCTCTGAAGCTCGCCACGGGAGGAAGTCCGCCGGCTGCTGGTGTGGTTCTGCCGCATTTGGAGCTCCTCCACCGCGGGAGAGCCGGCCACGGGTGCCGCCGCGGGAGCTCCTTCGTCGCGTCAAGCTTTACATCTTGCCATCGCTGGTGTGTTCACGTGGGGAAGAGCGATGAGGGGAGATTGGGGACCCACAAAACCAATAAAATAGGGCAAATCTAAATGTCACTCGGGTGATTTATAGGCTAAAGTCACTCGATTTTTTCGGCCGTGCGATTCATCCGTGCTCTCATCTCCATCGCTCGTGCCCGGCCGGGATATGAGAGGCAGAGACTAATGCGCTGCCTAACGGGGACTTGTTCAGTTCGTGAAAAAGTTGTATTCCCTGCACTGTAGCGTTTCGTTTATATTTGACAAATATTATCCAATCGTGGCCCAACTAAGGTCAAAAGATTCGTCTCGTGATTTATAACTAAACTGTGTAATTAGTTATTTTTTTACTTATATTTAGTGCTCTATATATATGGGTAAAAATTAATGTGACGTAGAGAGAGTGGAAAAAGTTGTAAGTTTGGAGGAAACCGAACAAGGCGCAGACCCTATCCGAGACGAGACGCGTACCGATGCTGCTATCCTGTTGCAGGTGCAGGTGCATGGACTGCGTCCATCACATCACCGTGGCGTGATGGTGGAATGCATGGCAGTGTAGCTGCGGTGCAACAGTTTACTGCAGGCTGTGATACATCATTCCTCTCTTTGCATACACTAATATAGTACTAATATTTAGGAGTATTCTTTTATTTGGAGCAGATTACATCTCATTTAATCCTATTTTACTGTTTTTAATTGGGGTGTAAGTATTGTATTTGATTGGTGTAAATAAATTATTATAAATAGAAAAGTCATAATTACTTGAACTCTGTTAATTTTGTTTGATTTTGCTTACATAAAATCTGTTAAATCTGTTTATTTGTATGTATTTTTTTGCTTTTATTCCAGTTTCAAAATTTGTCATTTGGCTTACATAGAAAGAAATCTGTTAAATCTGTTAATTTTTTAATTTTGCTTAGATAAAATCTGTTAAATCTATTATGATTTGAAGGATTCTATTTTTTCTGGCTTTGCTAAAATCATGTGATTTTTTAGTTTGAATCACTCGATTTATTTGTTTTCTAGAATTGAGTGATTCTTCTCTCTGACTGGCCTAAGTGATAGATTCCTTCAAATCACCTAAGTTTTCAGATTAACCTAGAAGAAGCATATTTGAGCTTCTTCTAATTTGCCTTATATAGAACTAATCTGGTATTTTTTGTTTTATGTTTATTTACATTTTATATGTTTAATATTTTTTCATTTGAATTTATTTCATTTGCATTTCATAAATATAATCTGTTAATCCATTTTTTATCTAGTCTATTGGATTTGGATCTTATAGTTTGTGAAATCGGGTGATTGATGGCTTCAAGTCACTCGATTCTATTTTCTATGGAGAATTGAGTGATTTTTAGCCTCAGCTCACTCGGGTGACAGGACGTCATAGATCACACGAGTCCCAAGTAGTCAGACCCAACATAAAATAACCCATGAAACTATATCTGAAACTATGCACTGAGAGAAAAGAAAAATTTCATGCTTTGTTTCCATGTTTTGAAACCGGAAGATGAAATCTTGCAGGGATGAGCCGGTGGACCCGCGGCACGAGCCGTTCCACCTACCACAAACAAATCGAGCGATTTCCCCGTCCGGCTTCCAAACTCACCCCCAAAGCAGCCCTTCCCCTGCCGCGACGCAACTGGCAGCATAGCAGCGACCAGCAACTCCCCCACTCGCCGGCCACCAGTAGTTCCCTACTCCCCCATCCACACACACCGCACACCACCCCACACCGCACGCCAACGTCCGGGACCAAATTCTGATCCCCACCATGCCGGCGGACGGGGACGCGCCGGCGCCGGCCGTCCACTTCTGGGGCGAGCACCCGGCCACGGAGGCGGAGTTCTACGCGGCGCACGGCGTGGAGGGCGAGACCTCCTACTTCACCACGCCCGACGCGGGCGCCCGGCGGCTCTTCACGCGCGCGTGGAGGCCCCGCGCGCCCGAGCGGCCCAGGGCGCTCGTCTTCATGGTCCACGGGTACGGCAACGACGTCAGCTGGACGTTCCAGTCCACGGCGGTCTTCCTCGCGCGGTCCGGGTTCGCCTGCTTCGCGGCCGACCTCCCGGGCCACGGCCGCTCCCACGGCCTCCGCGCCTTCGTGCCCGACCTCGACGCCGCCGTCGCCGACCTCCTCGCCTTCTTCCGCGCCGTCAGGGCGAGGGAGGAGCACGCGGGCCTGCCCTGCTTCCTGTTCGGGGAGTCCATGGGCGGGGCCATCTGCCTGCTCATCCACCTCCGCACGCGGCCCGAGGAGTGGGCGGGGCGGTCCTCGTCGCGCCCATGTGCAGGATCTCCGACCGGATCCGCCCGCCGTGGCCGCTGCCGGAGATCCTCACCTTCGTCGCGCGGTTCGCGCCCACGGCCGCCATCGTGCCCACCGCCGACCTCATCGAGAAGTCCGTCAAGGTGCCCGCCAAGCGCATCATTGCGGCGCGCAACCCTGTGCGCTACAACGGCCGCCCCAGGCTCGGCACCGTCGTCGAGCTGTTGCGTGCCACCGACGAGCTGGCCAAGCGCCTCGGCGAGGTCAGCATCCCGTTCCTTGTCGTGCACGGTAGTGCCGACGAGGTTACCGATCCGGAAATCAGCCGCGCCCTGTACGCCGCCGCCGCCAGCAAGGACAAGACTATCAAGATATACGACGGGATGTTCCACTCCTTGCTATTTGGGGAACTGGACGAGAACATCGAGCGTGTCCGTGGCGACATCCTGGCCTGGCTCAACGAGAGATGCACAGCGCAGGCAACTCCCTGGCACCGTAGCATACCTGTCGAATAAGCATTCCAGACTGTTCAGATTCCGATGTATCGATACACAAGAAAAATGGTTTCATGTACAACGATTCTTATATATGCTATATACTCCGTATTTGACTATAAACTGTTTGGTCAGGTTTAGTGGCTTGGATATACAAAATGTTGGTTGCCTGATCAGTGTAAAAGAATGCTGCAAATGCTTGGGGTCGATAATGTCAGCTCTCTTCGGGGGCTATTGATGGCAGCACAAGGCGTTCTCTGCCCTGTACAAGCTTGGCAGAACGAATTTTATCTCCGGTCTTAATTTGCGACAGAACATCTCTTCCATCCGTGGTATACCTGCATTTGTTTGGATATAGGCATAAAATTTCTTACAGCGTCCTTATTCACAATGGAATGGATTAACTTTTGCTACTCAATGATGACATAATGAAATCAGTCATCACTTACCCGAAAACCGAAAATTGTCCCTCATCAAACGATATCCCTCCTAAGCCAGACTACAGAAAAGAAAAAGAAACATATTAACTCACATATCTATACACAATTCAATTCATGCTTCTACAGATTATGATTATTACAGGCTGGAGAAGCGCGTTGTTACTTAATCTGTCGCTTTGACTTTTTTGGCTCATCTGGACCAAAAAATCAAAGCGACTTATAATTTGAAACGGAGGAAGTAGTAGTTTGGGCTTTCATACCTCTGTATGACCTGTTTATAAGTAGTATAGGAAAGTAGGTACACTATTCAACCAAATACACTCATTTGATCTTTAAATTGGATTGTAAAAATATGTAATTCTAGCCTTTTTTTACTCACGTTTCTCTTGTCATAAAGATAGAAGAAGAACTGTGTTGGTGAGGAGTATTCATCCGAATCCACACTATGTGCCATGGCAACAGCACCATACACCGACATTGGCAGGACTGGCAATTCTCCATCCTAGAATAGATGAGAGCAGAAGAAATGAATTACAGCAGAGGAGACCTTCACCTAAACAACAAACAGATATATGCTTAAACTTTCATCGCCCCTAAACCAGTCTAGGAGAGTAACTTACCTGAATGCTTAGTGGAGTTCTGTACAATGGTTCGAACTGTCCTGCTTGCATGACCTCTAATGGAACAGTATACCCCTTTTTTCCAGTCTCATTATCAGCAATTATTGCCTGACTTGCACATTTAAGTGTTACACCGTCATATGCCCCATCCAAGACCTGAAGGCAGGTTGCTACATTGAATGAGAACTGGAAATAAGAACAAAGGACTCGTAAAGTAAAACTTCAAGAATTCTAAATATGTTACAGTAAGATGCTGAAAAATCCCTCTTCATAAAGAGATTTTTTGTTCACACCTGCCATTCTTTACCTGTTGTTTTGGACATCGTCTTTAATACACATCTTTCGCTTTTTTTTAAACGTTTGCTACTAAAAGTTACTGAAGAGATCTTTATCTGCTAATACATTTTTGCTTGACAAACTTAGTACTTCTCCAAGAAAGGAGTGAGAATAAAAGTTTACATTTGGGAATTTCACCAAAACAACTGGAAGCAAACAATAAGATGCGGTCAGACGTCAGAGTCAAGCTACCTTACCAATTTTGCAAAGTTTCCAGCAGTCAGTGGGGCAGAGTACCCATCAATAATGACCTACATCAGTAAACAATCAGCATCCAACATAATCCTCCAGATGTCAATATGTCATGACAAATCGTAGCAGCAACTACTATAGCTCTTATAATTAACTAGCATATTCAAAAGAGTGAAGTTTATGCACAACTATTAGATCCATTACAACACTTACAAGAGCACAGCAGATTATTCTCAGAACATAAGGTGGGGAAAAATGCTAGAAAGTCTTGAGTTAAAACAGCATATTAATAGCTTTCCATGGACTATAACTTTACAATATTCACTATTATCTACCTGAATCGTAGCAACACTTTTCGGTTCACCACCACCAGTCGGAAAGAATGTTGAACCGTCACCTTTTTCAACTGTGAATTCAACAACTCCTCTTCCTGTTAGCCTATTAATAGCAAGCTGTTTAAACTAAATTTCATAAAAAATCGTTTGTCAGACATTGTAGAACTGCATGCTCAAATTATGCAAACACCCCACCGGAAACTGAACATTTCAATTGACATTAGATCTTAAATCTATATTTTTTTTGCTAAACATGTTGTGCAGTTTGTTCTTAAAGTACTCAAAATTAACCGTAATAAGGATTTGACAATGATACTGAGAAATTCAAAAGGAACAATGTTGCCACCAATGCTACTAACCACTAACTGAACTTCAACAATTTCAAATCCTATATGAAGGCAACAATAATCTAAGTTCAATGGACATGGTTAAAAAATAACTACTAAGTATTTTGCACTAGCAGACTTGGTAGCAGAGCAGTGTGAAAATAGTGGTAAATTGATGTTGTTATTACCATTGACCCTGCAACATAGAATTAGATCAGGTTTTGCAACGCACAAGTGGATTTCAAATTAAATTTCTATAGGGCAGCCTCAATCCCTTATCACTAACATCAAACAGCTCAAGCAGTTGGTATTCTCATGCTTAAACCCTGCATTGAACATATGTGTATAACTATGTCCTGCATGATCGAGTTCCATAACATCTACATTCAGATAAGTTATGATCCAGAACCTGTGCTAGTAGTTGGAACAAGAAATATTCCTGCATTTTCGAGAAACAAAAAGAAGAAAAAAATGCAAGCATGACCGAAATAGAATTTAGAGGTTAAGAGAAAACTAAGAAAGTGTCACCTTGGATATTCTAAGTACTGTTGGGGCAGGAGAAATGACAGACCAGGAGCCTATTCAAAGGAGGGAAATAACGTTTCAAGTAATCATAAAGGTCACTGGAACTGGATTCCTTGTTCTAAGCATTGTCTAAATTATATCCAACAGTCTATGGGCTCACTGAGGTACCTGTAACAGCTCCAATTCAGCAACAGTATCAAGTGATGAAGCAAGTGCTATAGAAAGTTTGTCAGGGTCTTTCTCCTTAATATATTTCAAGAGAGTCTGCAAACCACCCTGCAGATGATGCAAAATAGCTCAGCTGTCATGCAACAAGAATAAAAATTCATGGCTAAATACAGGTAAAAAATGGGTTCATCTTTGTTCTGTGAACTACATTTTGCACACTTAGCATTTTTTAATTACTTTCTCTTCGAGTAGTGCAGTATATAGCTCGGCAGCGTCTTCCTTATGCTCTGCAGGAATGCTTCCCAGGATTGCGTCCTTGTTGTCCGTTGCTATCTGCACAAGAGCACAGAATGGTATATGTATGAAGTGCAATCCTATCCTATCAAGTGGAACTGGAAAGTGCACTGCAAAAGGCCAATGCCAGATCAAGCATGTGCCATCAGTCTGGATAGCTCCAGGAATTAGTTACTCTGAACTCTGAATAGCAACCAGAGAAAAAAAAAAAGTAACATGCCATGGAGACAGACAATTTACTTTTATGGACTTCTTCACATCGCCCTCCATGGAACCGTATGGCTTCCTCTGCGGTATCCTCAGCAAGTACGAAATATCCTCCAGCGATTCCTGCCAAATGCAGCAAAGTAAGGCAACGCCCAGACGGAGGAATCGAATAAGCAAACCTACATGCAAATCCTGAGGAGCAGGTAAACCTGTATGGCCTTCATGTTCGGGTTAGCGGGGATCGCCCTCCTCAGGGCCAGCTCCCCAGTCCTCGGCACCTTTGTGTCAGGCGAGTAAAGCACCGCGTTCGCCGGCAACGACACGGAAATCTGGGCTACGATGGCGAGCGCCGCGGCCGCGCCCCTCAGCCACTCCAGAACCCCCTCATACTACATGAAACCCACCGTACCAGTATAAGACAATAAACGCTGCAAACTCGGGAGCTAGGTGACATGCCCACCTCAGGCGCAAGAGAGGGATGGTGTAGGCGGCTGTGGGAGGCGCGGATGACACGAGCGCGAGCGCCGCCGCGATGGAAGCTAAGCTGCGCGCGGCCACTGTAGCTGGCCGCCGCGGGGCCAGGGGTGTGAGACGCAGGTAGGGCGCCGGCGAGCGCCATCGCGGCCACGCACGACGCCATGGTGTGCAGGAGATTGGAAGGGAATGGTGGCCGTCGCTGCTGTCGCCGTCTATTCCCAGCCAGAAAGCTGCAATCCGGTTCGAACTGTCTCGGCACCTCCTGCTGGGCTCTTCTAGAGATACGGGCCGGCACGGCCCAAAGTCTCAACGTCGTGGGTTTTGATCACGTATCGTGTAGCCCAAAGTCTCAACGTGGAGACAGGGTTTTAATCATGTTTCATGGTTTCTCTCGTCGAAAAGCTGATCGGATTTGGCTCTCACAATCCGAATAAAAAATAGGGGGAATTACCAGGAAAAATAATAAAAATAGGGAGCGCCTGTCTTCCAAACAGCCATTATTGCTCACCAGTGAAAATTATCAGAAAAAAACCATACTAGATTACAACATCATAGAAAAAAACACACAACATTAGAATTCACAAAATAACATACTGATAGGAGAAGGTAACAGAGACGCAGGACACACTGACAGACCATCCCAGCTAGACCCTCTGACGGAGGCAAAAATACTTAAACTAATACAAAGCATTCATAAACCGTATACAGTGTGACACGGTAAAAAAAAAAAAAAAAAAAACTTATGCCTACAGACAGAATACCCTTATTGGCTGCGCGTCACATGGTACAAATAAATAACTGATGCACACGTTCTAGACAGAACAACATGCACATAAATGAGCGTGCATGGTCGCTCAGGCAAGTTCCTTGCCCACACCTTCAATACAGTCGCATAAACAAGTCACAATATTCGAAGGTCCCTCCACATCACAGTCCATGTAGTGACTGCAAGTCTCGTCATCTTCATCACAATCACAAGGATCCACGATGACATCGGGGTAGTAAGTGGCTTCTCCGCTCACAAGATTGTACGAGGCATCATCACCGCACTTGTTGTAACAAAAGTAGAGAGTATCAGCAGCGATTTTGTGAAAGACGCCCAACGAGACAGAAACCGTGCGGCGGACGCCCACGAACACCGCCCGTCCGCAGAGACTCTTGGCCGGAACCAGGACGCCGGCGTCCAAATCCACCTTGTACACCGCCCACTTCCTCTCGTAGGTATCAATATGGGTGCATCGCAACATGCGGTGCACCAGCATCAAGTCCCCGGCATTATCCACCAGGTTTAGGCTATCGTTCATCATTTCAAAGATATGTAACGACTTTCCCCAGTCGATGACCGTCAGCAGCCTCGGCGTCTCCTGCTGGTCAGTGCTGGCGTCAGAACCTCGATGCCTCCGTGGGTGGCACAGTAGAAGCGACCTGCGAACGGTAAAACCGATTTGAAGTGTCTGTTGCCGTCAACCACGGCCCAGCGCTCGTCGCCGGGCTTAGCGACGACGAGTACTTCGGGATTACCGAAGCTGACTGCCAACGTTGAGGCATTGATGATGCCGACGCCATTGACCTTGATGATCTTTCCTAGCTCCCTCTGTAGCTGCCACTCCGGCTTCAGCAGCGCGGTCACCGGCGGCAGATCAGTGAGCTGGCGCGTGAGCGGGTTAAGCAGGCGGACAGCGTGGGTGGGCTCGTCGAGCAGCAGGACGAGGCCCTCGGGGGTGAGCGCGAGCAGCGCGTGCTCCTCCAGCTCCGGGAGGTCCATCCGGATACACTCGCCGGTGGTGAGGCTGAGGAAGCGCCGGCAGCGGGGGCGCGCCGCGGCCTTGTCGAGCATGATCCACTGCCAGGGGTGGTAGCGACGATCGCCGAAGCAGCGCTGCGATCGCGGGTCCGGCGAGCACCGCCGCCACGCGTGGCACACGGCGCGGAAGCGGACGTAGTCGGCCACGTCTATTGCTAGGACGAGCTCCGCGATCACGCCGGCCGGTCCATCTCCAAGGTTCGCCCAGTCCCTTCTTTCGCTGCTACTGAACGTTATCAGAGTTAAAAAAAAAACAAAGGCAAATAAATAAAAGGCAGGGTAATCAGCTGTAAATGCACACACCTGTCTGGACGCGCGGTACGCCCGCGTTTCATCCCCCACGAGAGGTTAGCTGCAAACCATGGTATTGTTGTCTGGGCGGCTGAGCAGGGGCGAGGTGCATCGAGAAGGGCACTCGATCGCCGCTTCGACCGACGGGAAGGTGTCAGGGCTCGGGAGACCGATCGCTTCGCCATCCTTGCCGAGATGGCTCGACGGCTCGACCCGACCGCAGAGGAGTTGGATGGAAGAACCTTTTTGTGTGTTCCGTTTGTGTCTGGGAACAGTTGTTTTATGGCCTGTGCCGTGCGGGGATCGGAAGCGGCCGTTGCTGACGCCGCCGTCGTGGCGTATTCGAGTTGTACCAGCCAAATAATGGGCCTAACTCTCCAACCAGCCCAAGCTCTTGACTGAAGCCCGTCAGCCAAATAACGGAGCTCGATCTGGTCCTGGGCCAGGGCCACGGTGGAGTCGACTGATGAGACGGAAGGAGGGCCCCCGGTGGGGGACGCGCAGGCGCAGGGCGGCGCCAAGCAGACAGACTGCCATGGCCTGCGCTGCCCATGAAACCACCGGCACGGCGTTGCGCCCGACACCCCCACTCCGATCGGCGGGTGGCTGCCTGCCTCCATGCCGCTTGCCGCGGCACCCCGCCTGCCCCCTGGTTCCCCGATCGACCACGCCGTCTCCACCTGGCACCGGCAATGCAGAGGGGGCAGGGCACACGCTCACGCATCGCCATCACTCTCACACGCGCGTCCAACCTGGATCGCCGCGCTCACGCTCCCCTGACTCAACTGTTAATCGGCTAATAGTAATCCCCATGTCCAATCAGGCAATCACTGCTCTAGGCTTGTTGCTGGGCTTTTGATTAGGCGGTGATTCCGGCTGTCACACGTCACGCGCTCATGCTGTTATCCTCGTCTGCTCCATCAAATCAATCCATATGATCTACGCATGCCAGTACTCTAGTCCAAACGGTATACCGACCGCCACGGCGCCACTAGCACACACACGTTCTCTAATTAACCTCTCTTTCCAAGGTTTACGTACTCTTTACTGCTTGGACCCGGTAACTCGTCGGAAGTGTAGCGTGTAACCATGATTGGGGCAGTACAAGTAACAGGCCGGTAGCCCAGCCAGGCCATGCATGCATCCGGCTATGCCAGTTGGGGATGCGTGTACCGAGCCCGCGGGATTTATGGAGCTGCTGCTGATCGTCACGAGGGATGCTCCCCGTCCTGCGTACCCCCGCCCTTAAACTAGTGTACGTGTTCGGCACCAACATTTTTCTACGGAGGACCGAGGAAGGAAAGGATGGCAGAAGACTGAAGAAGTCCTTCTAGTGGATCCTCTACTAGTAATAATTAATCTCCTATGATATGCTCCTGGGATTCGCGTTCGACGAACCAAGACAAATTAATTACACACATGTCGCAGTATATATTTACCATTTTGTTGACTTGGGTCGTTCGAAACGGTGGTGTTACTTGTGCTGTTGTGTAGTGACAGCAATGCAGGCACCTCTTCGATGTCCGGATCGAGAGGTCGAGAATCAAACATGACCTTGGTAACTTTTGTTCGCTTGTGGTGCTAGCAAACTTGCTAAGCGACACCAGAGAATCACAGGCAAGATCGAGCGGAGTAGCCTCTGAACAAACAAGTCCAAGTAGCGCCGCTCATTTGGACGACGACGAGCATCTCAGCATATACGGTTACTTTCGCCGTTTCGTGGGCATCGATCCTCCCTCGGTACGCGGTACGCGGGACCTTTCTCGTCGTCAGAAGGGCCCGCAGCAGAGTGGCAAAGCTTCCAAAGTTTTCGTCCCACTCGTTGACGTAGCTGACGACGGAAAACGGAGTCTCTTTTACGCCATGCATCGAGCCAGCAGCCGCACGGGTCAGGTGGGCGCGCGGCCAATGACACTTGCCTTTTGTCACAGCGACAGGTGTCGGAAGGATATGCCTGTCCTGCTGGCTCAGTCGGTCAGTCCGATCGGATGATTCGTCCTGGGCTGCGTGCTTTTGCTTCGAGCCTTGTACCAGTGCAAGTGGCGAGGGAGACGCTCATTTGTTTAGATTTTAGTACTCCTGTGTCACGATAAGGTTCATTAGACCACTTTATTTATTTAAGTGGTGATTAGGGATGCTGATCGAAGGGAATTATCTGCCAAGTGGCCTGCAGATCTGAGCTCGTGTTGCGCGCTCTCGGCTTGTTGACTGTCAAACACAACTTCAACGGCTGCTATACGTGGCAAGCAGGGGCAGATCCTCCAACACCGAGGTGAGGTGAGCTTGAGCCCCGCTACGGCTGTTTGGACCATGGAGCCTTTCCTATAAATTTGCACCTATTAAAGCTTAGAAGAAGATGATGGGGATGAAATATTACAAGTCCTTTCTAACTTACTTTTCTAGCCGACACAATAGCTAAGCAACCATTAGCCCAAGTTTATTGCACCTTACAATCATCTATGTATCTTTTCTCTGAAGAATGAAGATGCCTGTAAAAACGGGGAGCATATTGTCATAACCTCAGTTTCATAATACTCTCTGTTTTTCTAAGGTATTGCTAATATGCCATTAGTACATTGTAATATGGTACTATATGTACACGCGGTGTAAACTTATTCAGTGTTATTAGTCAAGTGATCAACAAGTTCGAAACCTGGGTTGCATGCATGCCCTTATAAAAATAGAGGGGGAATATTTAACAACGCGGATTGTCATTGTTCAATATTTGCATGCCTCGATGCTTGCTCAAATATCCAGTTAAGTAAAGAGAGAAAAATATCACTAGACTTATTAGTATTTAGTCATGCCATATGTTTCCTGCTATTTGCTTAGATTTTCGTAGATAAAAACTATAAATCATTGAATAGTAAAGTTATATATAGTTGCCGGTTATTTAGAACATCAGTTCATATCATTTTCATATAAAACTTCTTGCACCCTTTATGCCTAGCCGAAGCTAGAGAGTAGCACGTAGCAGACCATGTATATAGGGTCAAGACATTCAAGATGTCTAGTCGCCAAAGCAGGCCTAAAGGGATCGGCTAAAGATTATTAAAGCTGTTCGTGGATCGTGGATGTTAAAAGCCAGGAGAGATGAATTGTGAAATTGTCGAGAGATTGTTTAAAAGCTGTCCGATAGCTATGGCTCTAAGATCACGTACAAGGCGTAGTGCTGTGGAAGTTCTCTTCTCAATGGGGTGTCAGCTCCTCGATGGGCGGGCTTTGCTTCGATATCTCAAAGTTAGAGAGGAGTTTTTATGGATTTTCAGGTTGCGTGGGTGTGTATGGAAGCCAATCCGGTTGTCCATTGCTGTGCGAGCATGGTGATGGCCATAGAACGTTCATTGTTTTGGCTCGATACTATCCCTGAGTGGTTGTTGGGGCTAGCGGGCGTCGATTGTATTCCTGTTAATGGTTAATGAAAGTTCTAAGTTCTCAAAAAAATGGGGTCATATTTAAGTGATTTTAAACAGCTTCGACTCTTTGCTAGGAATCGAAAACAGTGAAGCCAACAATGATAAGAGATGGATAGAGAAAAATAAAGGTTACACCCTTCTGGTTCCTTCGTGCAACGCAGTGAATCGGGAGCCGACATATGACAGAGAAAAATGACTCATCGCTGCATTGCACAGAGGAACTAGAGAGTTTGAAAACCTCTACCAAACAAGACATAGCTAAGTAGCTTTTTCTCGCCAAATATTCCTATACATTCTAAATTATAAAAATGTTTTGACTTTTCTAGATAAAATAGCTTAGACTATGCACTTAGATATGTATTATATCTAGAATGCAGCAAAAGTAATGTATCCAAAATAAATCAAAATGTCTTATAATTGGAAATTGATCGCTTTTTTATAAGAGATGTTCTTTTCCTAACAAATTAGGAAAATTAATTTTGTATAAAAAGTATACAACCTAATTTTAAACATTGGTGCTAATGTGCCATCTCGAAATGGTATAAGATACAATACTTGAAGATGCCACAGACTTTCTACTCCTTCTATACCTGAATAAATAAATTGATTTCTAGAGTTGTCATATACCAAACTTTTAAATTTGAGTACTTTTTTTAAAAAATATTAAGGTTTATGGTATCAAATTAGCATTATTAGATTTATCATAGAATATATTTTTATAATATACTTATTTTATATCATTGATATTGTTGTTCTTTTCTATAATTGATAAAATTAGTCGGACTTTAAAAAATCAAACTGATACCTATTTTAGAAATTCATTTATTCAGAAACAGTGGGTTTGTGTGCGCTTTTATATTTAGTTGTATGGTAACAGAGCACTTATGATAATACACCGTGGAGGCTATTTCGGTTTTGATTTGTTTGGTAGTGTGGTCATTTCATTTTGGAGTTTTTGGTTTCTCTTTTAGCGTGAAGTGAACCTTTTGCCATCTTTTTGGTGATTGCGGTTACGGGACGAGTCTTCTTGCGACTAGTGAGATTAAATATTATAGTTAGGGTTGAGTGAAGAGATCAACCGCGAGCATGCCCCTGTTTCAGGGTTTACAGGAGCAGGAGTAGGCTGTTCGTTCGCGACTTCGTGTAACGAGTTCTCTCTGGACTGTGGTGCTCGAACACTGACGAGCTTAGGGGCAATTCTGCCACAGAGAGAAAACACATCCGAACCGATGGAAACCTCTGCCCGAGCGAGCCCATGTCCCTGTACCACCGCGAGAGTATGGATGAAAATGGTAAGGATATTTATCTGACCGTCCGCCTCGGACGTAAGCATGACAGCATTACCGTTTCGGTTTTGATTTGTTTGGTAGTGTGGTCATTTCATTTTGGAGTTTTTGGTTTCTCTTTTAGCGTGAAGTGAACCTTTTGCCATCTTTTTGGGGATTCGGTTACGGACGAGTCTTACTCGACTAATGAGATTAAATATTATAGTTAGGGTTGAGTGAAGAGATCAACCGCGAGCATGCCCGTGTTTCAGGGTTTACAGGCGACTTCGTGTAACGAGTTCTCTCTGGACTGTGGTGCTCGAACACGGAAGCTTTAGGGGCAATTCTGCCACAGAGAGAAAACACATCCGAACCGATGGAAACCTCTGCCCGAGCGAAGCCCATGTCCCTGTACCACCGCGAGAGCATCACTATCGCTACGAAATGCCTTTCATGCCCCTTGCTGGGTTGTTTGCCCCACCTTTTTTTTTTAGTAGATTGGTTGCCCCACCTTGGCACATCTCCAAAAAGGGCCTCTCGCTTTGCTGCGCAGCGCTGCAGTGGACAAGGAACGCATCGTCGTTCGTTCGTGTATTCCGTGCCCGGCCCCCTTCCCTCCTCCTCGCAGGTCGCAGCCGCCTCCCCTACGCCCCCGCTGACTCACGCGACGACGACGCGGCAGAGGAAGCCAGGAACTCCATAATAAAGGTTTCGGTTTCGGAAGCCAAGCCACTCCACACCCCACTCAAGGGAGAGCCAGCAATGGCGCGTCGCGGGCCGTGACCGGCGTCGCTGGAGACGGGAACAAGAATGGCTGCCGTGGTGCGCGGGCCTGCGGGGGCCCCGGTGGCTGGGCCGGGGGCGAGGGCGGCGGCTGCTGCGGCGCGGCGGCCGCGGCGGCGGAGGAGATGCGGTGGCGGCAGCTGGACAGCGGGGTGAGCGCGGTGTCGTTCGGGTTCGTGGCCACCGCCATCCTCGTGTCCATGTTCCTCGCCATGGCCATCCTCGAGCACTTCCTCCGGCCCCGGCCCACGCGCCCGGGAACGGGCACGGGGATGCGCCGCCAAGGGGATCCTCCGCCGCCTCCGCCTCTTCCTCGGTCGCGGCGGCGAGCGCGGCGCTGCCCCCGGCGCGGATCTCGAGGCGGCGAGGAAGGTCCAAGGCCACGCGGCCCTCGAGGTACTGGCTACGGCGTACTGTTCCCGCACGCTCTCCTCGCCTCCCGCCCATCCATGGCGCCACGCTTTAATGATTCCGTCGCCTAGCCTTTTTTTTTCCCTCAGCTTTCTGTTCTCGCGTGGCTTGCTTTTCGCTACTCTGTCTGTCTGCGCATCTCATGGACCTGATTGGCGAATCTTGTCGGACCCCCGTTCTTGTCGTTCTCTAGTCTCTGCTAGTATGCTCGAACATAATGCAGCGGTGGAGTGGAGCGAAGGCATCTACTCACTACTGTACTCCCCCAGAGCGAGGAAGATGAAATTGCAATGATGTCTTACCTCTAGTTGTTAAATAATTGGCCGTTGAAGAGATCGTGCAACTGCATAAATTAGTTAGTACCACCCATTCGCCGCATAATACTAGGTGTTTATGTGTGTCCAGGGAAAGATCATGCATTGCATATAAAAGGCAAAGGAAGCTATTTTTATCTGATACTCACATTTTAGTAGGCGTTTTGGTGTTGTCAAAAACATAGAGGCTTTTGTTCAAACATGCACTTGAGTTCTACTAGGACAGTAGAAGGACTGATGTAACATTGTCCAAGTGACCAGGACATTGTTAGTTATTTTAGTGGGCATGCCATTTTAATTTCTCCAACTTCATACATGCCCATCATGTAAATACTCTGCTTTTACATCAATACTCTTTTTAGAAATTTCGTTCTTATTAATTTCTTTTGGTAGTGCCCCATTTATACTGGTCTCTGGAAAGTGGGGGAGAAGCACTTGTTCCGTGCCGTGGGAGGTTAGAGTAGATAATGGCACCAGGAATGTTCGATTTAGCATCTATCCTTGAATGCCATTCCCTCTATCTTCTCCAAATTTTATCCTACGGTTAAGTTCAGTTAATGCATCTGTATACTTCGTCACAAGAATCTTCATATCTCTCTGAAGGAATTTATAGCAAACGAGCCATAAAAGATTGGGGCCTATAATCCTTCAGAAAGCAGAACATGGGTTATGGGATTGAGAGGGAAATTTGGCTGACAGCAGCAAACAGACAAGGGCCCATCCTTGTCTGCAGCCACACCAAAATTTGGTCCCATTGTAGTTTAGGAATTGCAACCTTGGTTGTCCACAGGACCACAATACACAAGGTCCCAGGTGCAGTCATCATTTTTGCTGCTTGAAAGTTGTTAGTAATGTGGAGCATCTTATTATTAAGATGGGTCACTAATTTTGTTTTTTTTTTTTTTTTTTTTTTTTTTTTGAGGAAAAGATGGATCAGCAGTTGAACTTAGTTACTGTTGGAGTAGTGGGTTTTAAAAAACATTTACTCACATTAAAGGTGTACCAAACCACAAATATAAATTATGTTCTTCTAACAATTTGAAAAATTAGAACTTTTCCAATGGAACTACTGAAACATCCATTACAGTTTACTGTAGAAGCTGGCTAGCAGATAGATCCATATTGTCCTTATTTTCAGTATCAAGTCTATTGTTTTGCTATGCAGAGTTGAGATAATGTACAAGTATGCACTATGCAGTACACGTGATAAGTCATATCTCGATTGTCTTATGCGGGCTTATCAGTCGTTCGAACAGTATTTTTCTCTCACAACAAATCAGCCGGCTTATATGACCAGCCGAACACCTCTGGCTAACATCATCTTACGCTTAGTGTATCAGTGGTTTTTTTTAGGAAACTAGTGTATCAGTGGTGGAAAAGAATATTAATTGTAATTTGTAAGCAAACTAGCACACTCAATCAACAAGTTGTACCCAAAAGTGGACAGTACAAGTGTACAACTACCTGTATTCAACTCATGTGCAGCATTAGTTCCTGCTTACCAGTGCACAGGATCGACTTTAAGTGTTAACTGGGGGAGGTGTGCAAAAACTAAATGCTTGCAGGAGACTGGAGGATCTGGCCTGAACCACTTTGCCTATTTAACTATAGTGACTACAAGTAGGATTGATAGACCTGGTTTTCTCCTGACAGTGAAATTACCAAGTGCAGAAAACCCATATCATCTATTGTGCACTGCAGAACTCATCTGTGTGAAAATACTAGTAGTTTTTGCCAGTTTACACAAGAACCTCCTCTTGTGAAAATGGAAGCCTTTTGACTTCATTATCATGAAGTTAGCATTTGCTCTTGTATGAAATTATCATGATTTCTCATTTCAATTCCATGAAAATATCTCTCATGTTTGTTTCTACTAAAATGTATCATCGAAATATACCACATTTTTGTTTTCGCATTGCCCACAGGCCACAATGGGCTTATTTGAGACATTCTCGTTGATCACTTTGTTCATGATGCTTGCAGATACCAGTTTACCCCAAAGGCTTCTCAGTTCTGATGCCAGGGCAAGACATGCCAACGTTCATCGCGCATCCTGCCCCTGCTCCATGCCCCCCAGAGAGGATCCAATGGCCGTCGCACCAGTCCCCTCCTTTCGCTGGTTCCTCGGCATACCCTAGCTAGGGTTGCTGTAGCACGCACCGCATTGAGAGGGCCGGCTGTTGTAAGTCAGCCACCAAAGTCTGTAAAGGGCGGGGCAGCCGTGCGCTCTGTGGGCGTATTGCTGATGATCCACTCCGTCTCCGGTGGCACAGGAGCATGACAGCCAAGACAGGCTCTCTCCTTCTCTCTGTCTTTTATCTGTACAGGTTTAGGTCTTGTTCTGAAGCAAGTCATACTGCTGCCCCCTGCTGCATTGTGGCGGGCGAGCGGCGGCTGGTGGATCCGTGGAGCTGTGTTGCTGCTGATCCCACTTGCTGTGTGTTAGTAGATGCCTGATGGAGCGTGTAATGTAAACTCGCTTGGGCAAATGTGGACCTCCAGATGTTTAATTTCAGGAAGCCTTTTTCGTCTGATTCTGTCTGATGATTGGTATTCGATTCGAGTGCCTGCCGTGTTCGAAGTTCGAAAGTACTGCATACTGCATTTCTTTTTTTCTCGATCACCTAAAAGGTTTGCATGTCACTATATTAAGGTAGAAAAGAGTTTGCATATTGCATTTCTTTCCTTATTTCTAGAAGCAGATAGAGAATTACTGTACTAAGGACCCACAGCCACAGGTTTATAGTAAGTCTGAAAACATTCACCATGGGCAAAGAAGGTTTGCGAGGGGGCCACTCGCCGGGCGGCGTGTGTGGTCAAGCAGCGCCCACCTCACCTGGCTTTGTTTTCCTTTCGGTAACTGCGGTCGTTTTCGGTCCCGTGATAATAAGGCTGTAATTGGTCAAAATCAATAGCCGAACGGCATGACTGCAACGGTGAGAAAGCGCTGGCTCGCAGTCGCAGCCCTCTAGCTTTCCGTTGTCAGGTGACTACGCCGGTCCCGTGTCGATATCTGGCTCGATGCTGAACCTTGACAGGTTCGGTGGTGACGGGTGACCCGCCACGTCAGACAGTCCAAAGCAGTCATTAGCGGCGAGGGCCCCATGTGTCATTCGGTAGTCTGTCAGCGTGCGGAGCCCCTACTCGACGGAACGTCTCGTGCGGCAGCTAACCTGACAGTGCAGTGACAAAATCACGCTGCAACCGTGAGGCAGCGAGGCCGTAACCACCGTGCCGACCGTCGAGCACGAGTGGTCAGTCTCAGACCTCAGCCGCCAGCCAGATCAATTACTAGTACTCCGTACGGAGGAATGGCGGCCGCTACAGCACCACGAGCAGACGGAGACGACAGGCGGAATCCGGGCCACTGTTTCACCAACCCAATTATCCAATGCCCTCGCCGGTCGCCGCTGGCTGTTCACCTGCGCGGTCGCGCCGGCCGTACAATAGGGCAACTTGGATTATCCGTAATTAACTTCCCCGGGATGCGGGACGACGAGGGCAAGATGATTCGTGATTATCGACTGGGGTTAGCGATGCACGTGAGCGCAGCCGTCACTTCTCGTTCATGGTGGTAGTAATAAATCAAGTCGATTTTTTTTTTTTTTTTTTTAAAGAGGCAAACCTCTGCTTTTAAGAAAGCAAACGTAGTGATACAGAGTAGCAACTGGGGATACCAGTTAAAGAAACAAACCAGAACCTGCTGAACGAGCAGCAACACAGAAAACGAACAAAAGGAAGAGAGCTAAAACAAAGCTCCAGAACTCTCAACAGGACCTCCAGGGCTATTGATCTTCAGAGTTCCACCACATCAGTAGCCGAAGATTGACTTGGTACAAAATTCCTGAGCCACGCCAAAATAGCTTCCAGAACTTGATTTACACGCTCCCTCTCACCATCCTTCAATAAGAGACTCCACTTCTGCATAAAAGAAACAGAACAATATATAACATCAGTTGGAGCCTTAGGAAACTTCTTTTCAATAGTCATTTTGTTTCTCGTAGTCCAGATAGCCCATGAAAAACCTGCAAGAAAAAAGATTAGTAAAGACTCCGGTACTGGCCCCTTGCCCAGAATCCAGCAATCTAAGAACTCCCCTAGAGATCTTGGACATTCACCCATACTAAAAATCTCCTGCAAAACCCCCCACACAAAACTAGCCAAACGACATTGGAAAAAAAGGTGATCACAGGTCTCTGGAACAGGGCATAGACAACAATTCACATCACCTTTCCAACTCCTTTTCTTTAATTCCACTGAAACCTGAAGCTTATCATTAACTAATTGCCATAAGAAGAATTTGATCTTAAGAGGAATCCTCCCTTTCCATATCAGACCAGCAACTTTTCTAGTCGCACCTCTGTCAGTCAAAAATCTATACAAGGATTTGCAAGAAAAATTCCTTTTCTTTTCTAATGACCATTCCACTTTATCAGTCCCCGACTGTATGGGAAGATTACCCAGTGAGTCGGACAACTCCATCCAACTGTTAAATTCTTCTGGGGATAGGGATCTTTTGAACTCCATAGTCCAAGAACCCTCCACCCAGCAATCAGCAACTGAGCAGAGGGGATCAGATACTAACTTGAATATCTTATTGAAAGCAATGCAAAGAGGAACATCCTGAGCCCAACAATCTAACCAAAACCTACAAAGTTTACCCTCCTTCACCCTAAAGAAGGCCCCCCATTTGAAAAGATATTTGACCTTATGAAGGCCTTGCCAGAATTGAGATGATCCCTTAACTTTAGACCCAAAAAAACCATCCTCCCTCATATACTTTGCTTTGACAATCCTAAACCAAATTTCATCAGGTTCCTGGAAAATCTTCCAAATCCACTTAACTAGCAAACAGTCATTCATGATCCTAGTGTTTATAATCCCCAGACCCCCATGGTCTTTAGGTAGACACACCATTTCCCATTCAGCCATATGATACCTAAATCTATCCTCAGCGCCTCTCCAGAGAAATTTGGCCCGAATACTGTCCATTTTCCTATGCACCCCATCCTGCAGCCAGTAGAAACCCATACAATAAAGTGGAATGCTGCTGAGACAGGAATTACTCAAAATTTGTTTTCCCCCAGAGGTAAGAAACTTCCCTTTCCAAGGGTCTAATCTTTTCCCAATCTTGTTTGGCAAGAAGTCAAAAGCCTCCATGGCCAAATGATGATCACTCACAGGAATACCCAGATATTTCATGGGTAAGGTGCCTAGAACACAATTAAGCATGTTGGCCATCTTTTCTTTTTCCTCCTGGGGGACTCCAAAAACAAAAACCTCACTTTTGTGGTAATTAATTTTTAACCCAGTTAACCATTCGAAGCAGTACAAGATCAATTTCAAGCTAGTAATGGATTGTTCAGACCCATCACACATGATAACTGTATCATCAGCATACTGGATATGAGTTATCCCCCCAGGGATAATATGGTCCAAAACCCCCTTGATGTGACCTTTCTTAGTAGCTTTTCCCAAAAAAACCCCAAGAACATCTGCCACAAGATTGAAAAGCAGGGGAGATAATGGATCTCCTTGTCTTAAGCCTCTGAAAGTTTTAAAGTAGGGGCTTCTTTCCCCATTGACATTGACACATACCTGGCCCTCTCTAACTGTCCTCATGACCCAAGCCACCCAAGGTTGTGGGAAACCTTTCCCCAACATAACCTCTTCTAGGAAGGACCATCTAACCCTGTCATATGCCTTTTCAAAATCAATTTTCAAGATTAGGCCTTTTTTCTTAGTGGTTCTCAAATCATGCAGAACCTCATGTAAAACCACCACCCCTTCTAAAATGTTTCTCCCTTTTATAAAACCTGTCTGGGTCCTGCTGATAACCCTATCAGCCACAGGGACCAACCTATTGGTCAAAACTTTGGTAAAACACTTGTAATCTACATTCAAAAGACATATGGGTCTATATTGTTTGATGTTGTTTGCCTCCTTAATCTTGGGAATCAGAGTGATAACTCCATAGTTTAGTCTTTTAATATCTAAGTGGTCTGATTCAAAGTCCTTGAACATAGAACCCATGTCTTTCTTAATCAAATCCCAGAAACTCCTAAAAAAAGTAACCCCATACCCATTAGGCCCAGGGGCAGAATTAGTTCTCATTCCCATCACAACTTCCTTTATCTCCTCCATGGAGAAAGGCTTAATTAGAGTCTCCTTATCATCCTCAGAGAGCTTTAAAGATTCAGGCCAAAAGTTGTTGCTCAGATTAAAAGCACAAGGGTCACTCTTGCCAAACAGCTTTTTGTAAAAGGAAACAATATGACCAGTGATAGGACCCTGGCCCCTGATCTCTCCAGCATCAGATTCTAAGTAAGATATGTGATTCTTCCTTCTTCTCCCATTAACAAACTGGTGAAAAAATTTGGTATTTGCATCTCCTTGCAAAATCCAATTTTTCCCAGCACGCTGTCTCCATTGAATTCCTTCAATGCTCACCATCCTTTCAATGTTATTTTCTAGTTCTATCCTCTCATTCCATTCTTCCATGCTTAATAACCTTTGCTCAGCAATCAGGTCTAGGGCCTCTATACGGTTAGACATAGTCCGCATTTTTTCTTTTTGCATCCCTTTACGCTTCAGACTCCAACCTCTCAGAAACTTCCTAAGATTTTGTAGGCACCCATGCCACACATCTAAGGAATAAGATTGAGTCGGCCAGGACTCCCTGAATTCTCCCCACTTTGCCTTGACTAAATCATGGAAGCCTTCATCTTGTAGCCACATTTCCTCAAAGGAAAAGAATTTAGATTTGGTTGCTCCTTGCTCCCCAGAATCCAAACACAAAGGAGAGTGGTCTGAACCTATTCTGGCTTTAGACCAGGCAAAACAGTTTGAATGTCTTGAATCCCAACAAGTAGACACCAAAATTCTATCCAACTTGATCAAAGTGGGATGCTGTTGTTTATTGGACCAAGTGAACTTAGCACCACTAACATAAATTTCTTTTAAGAAAAATTTACCAATAAAGTCATTGAATAGATTCATAAGTCTAGGATCCCCACACCCCTGGTTCCTATCCTTATTGCTTCTAATCAGATTAAAGTCACCCCCCATGATGAGTGGTAAAACTAGCCCTTCACAGAACACAGACAACTCATCCAAGAAAGATTCAGATAAACCATGTTGGGCAGGGCCATAAACACAATTAACCCAGAATCTAAAATTTGAGGATCTATTTCTGACAAGTAAGGCTAGAAAGAAGTCATTATAAACCACTTGTTCTATCTCAAAACTATCAACTCTGGCACCTAGCATGATACCCCCAGAATGGCCCTTTGCTGGAACCCATTTCCAATCAAAATCAATTGCACCAGACAATTCCTTAAGCTCCTTATCACAAAAATCCTGCTTAATAGACTCCTGAATGCCTACAATGTCAAGATTCTCTGTTAAAATATGATTAAGGATCAAACCCCTCTTATGAGCCTTACCTAAACCCCTAACATTCCAAAACATGATCCTCATTTAAAACTCTACGAGAGAGAACATTATCCACAGTTGTAAAAGTAGTACCCTCTCCCTCCTTGGAGATGCATTCCACACATCCTCTAGAAGAATTATCAATGACCTCCATGGTCAAGTCATTCTCAAGTTCAGAAACATCAGGACATACCCTATTCCTTTGTTTTTCTAAAAATACCTTGTAATTGGCCTCGGCAATTACAGCTCTAGCTAATTCTTCTTTCCTAAAAATGTCTATCTGACCCTCAGCATCATGTAAATCAAGATCCAGGTCAGTCATCACATTCCTAAGAACACTAGTAGAAGCATTATTAAGAACAGTGAAAGGGTTGGAAGGGGGAGTTGTACCTGGCAAATCTCTAGCCCTCGCTCTCATTGCTGCTTTGGTAGCAATAGGAATCCCATCCCTTAGAATCCTAGCGCTAGTCCTGGTAGCCACCACAATCTTCCTTCCTCTCCTTCCAGCTTTCTTAGGTTTAGGAGCCTGCCAACCTTGACTGTCAGAATCCAAATCAGAATTCCTACTCTGACTGGACAGATTATCCATGAAATCTTCCATACTTCCTTCCTTCCCCTCATCATCAACCACTCCCCCCTGAGAAAGAACACAATTCTGAGAGGAGGTAAGGTCGTCCTCCTGAGTGAGTTCCCCCAGAACATCCTTGCTCTGACAATCTGAAGGTAAGGTTAACTTTGGCCATTTGGATTTATCCATTAAATCAAGTCGATTTTTAAAATCTCGGAACAAAATCCACCATGATTTGGATCAGTCAGGACTTGGACATGCGGCGCTGCGGCCCTGTCGTGTCGTGTCAGTGCGGGCTCGACTCGAGGCGGATCGCCCGCCGCCGGGACTGACACGGCTACAACGGCTACTAGACCGACCCTAGCACTGGCCATTGTTTAATTAACTTTTCGAAAAGTACAGGCAGGCCCGTTTAGTAGCCGTTACAACCGGAAACCGACAGGTATCCACCATCACTGTCCACGACTAAAGTATTTGGGTGCGATTATACTTAGCAAACAAGCCACTTGACGATGATAGCCAATCATATTTACAGGACACCGTACCCGTACAGCGCCCAGCGGATGCACGCCAACGCCAAGCGCTCAAAAGCTTTTCGTCACCTTTTCCTTTCTGGCGTGGATCCGACGGTCTGGCGTATACGCACGTCGTGCTGCATTGCTGGTTCTGGTTGGAAATTGGAATGCGATGCTCTTCCCCTGCAGGAATTTCGAGTGCCCTTTTCTTCTCGCTGGGAATGCCGGTAGGAAAAAAGAACTGTTATTATTCTGCAAGGCACGGACGGAAAAGCAGACGGAGGAATGAAATTCCACGTGCTGTTCGCCCGCTCGCGCGCAGTCGTGCACGGCGACGACACAATGCCATGCCGATGTGGCGATGTGCAGGTTCAGAGATGACGCGAAGTGAACTGGAATTGCGCCCCGGGAGAATTTCACGCTGGAATCGATCGGGCGGCTGGAAAGACGGGGCAAATTGAAAGGCTCACGAGGCAGGAGGGAGCACGCGATCATTTCCGTGACCCCATGCATTTTTGTCCATTGGCCCTGTGCCAACGCCATCAACGTTGCCAGAAATCGAAAGCCGAACGGAAAGCGGGCCGTCGTTCCTACTCGTCGACCACTCACTCATCACTCGGCACCTCATCCATCGTACAAGTATTTTCACACGCCTCCTTATGCCTAGGCCCCACAGTGGCTCCACGGGCACATGTTTTGGCAATTGATTCCGTTTTTCTCTATCTCTAAAAAAAACAGCCACATGCTCTACGTATAAGAATGCACTTATGCACGTGGTAGCCTACTAGCCTAAAAACGTCGATTGTTCTGAACTACCGGGAGATCTTATAGACACTGATTATGCGGACAATCGCACCTAAAGAATATAGCCGTGTTATTAAAGACAAAACACAAGACGTTTTTGATATGTACAACTTCCTTCACTAATAAGCATCCAAGTTATTTCCTAGTTGTCCGATTATTTGCTTTCTTTCTTAAGCCTTTTTCATATTCGTGTGAATCAAATGTTTCATTATTTGGTGAGTTATATTTAATTGTGAATATACATGTGTGTTATAATGAAACATACAACATGCCGCTATGTGTTGAAACAAGGTCTTATGTTGCATTTGGGGGTCTCGTGTGGAGTTTGAATTGAAGAAGTGTAGACCAGAGGGGTGAGGCGAGTGGCATCAAGAGACGATTGCTCTACAGTTTTTTTAGTTGTAGATAGAGATAAAGATAAAGCATATTTATTTAACACATACACGATTAATATAAGAAAATCCTTGACTAAACAATATCAGTGTGGCCATTCCTGTTGCTAAAAAAGGGTACTCCCTCCCTCCCTAAATACTTGTCGCTTCGTTTTTAAAACAAATACCGGCAATTTTAATAAATAATAAATATCATCAATTAGTACCATAATTAGTATCATCGGAAAGATCTTTGGATCTAGTTTTTAATAAAATTATTTGGAGATATAAATATTATATGTATTTTTTATAAATTAAGTTTAAATTTATGACACGTATCCCACGACAACATTTAAATAGGGACGGAGGGAGTAGGCGGCTAGTAGCCAGAAAATTCTTGCCCGCAAAGACTATTTTTTCGTAGTACTGTACTAGCCATAAGAAAACGAAAATAATTAGAAAATTTTAATTTTTTTTTGCTCCGTACAATTGAAAACGAACGGGCTGCTCCGTCTGTCGCCAGCGCTGCTCATTCCCAGCGGCGGGCCGCTGGACAGACACTCTCCACTGGCGCTGGCAGCGGCAGCAGCGGTGAATTCAAAAGCGGCTCGCTTCGGTGGGGTGCATGCTTTGTCCTTTTCCTGCCTGCCCCACCCCACAGCCCCTGCGGCCCAGCCGCCCAGGGCCCAGCTGTTCCGCTCGGCGCTCGCCTCGCGGCCTCGCCTGCGCGCACTCAACACAGAGACGCTCCCCCTCGCCGCAGTCCCGCCGCATTACACGCCCGGCTTTGTCCCCCTTTCCGGCGCCCGCGACGGACTGCGACGAGCGGAGCGGATAGATAGATCTGCGCTGTGCGTGGCGGACGACCCCAGCTCTCTCTCTATCCATCCCCGTCCCTGTCTCGCCATCCTCCTTTCTCCTACCCTTCCACCTCCATTCCCCACCGAGCAGAGCGAATCCTTAGCGGCCAAGTCTTTCCGAGCTCGGGGAGTCTGGGGGTTTAAAACGCGGCCCGAGAAAAGGAGGACCGCACTCGCTGCTGCTGGTCGCCTTGCTTTCGGTGGCGAGCGTCTCGGTAAAGCGGCGTCGGCGTCGGAGGCGGCGGCAGAGACTGGACTTGCTTGCTGCGCAGCGCAGCGCAGTGCAGCCTTGGAGACAGGATCCTGCTGCAGGTATCGGGGCTTCTTCTTCGCCTTTCTTCTTTCTGGCGGTTCTACCTCTTCTCTCGTCCTGGCTTTGCATTCCCAACTGTGTGCTCTCTTCCATGCGAAGAAGATGTTAAGGCGTTAAGCGATTTTTTTTTTTTTTGGAAAGATATGTTAAGCGAACTTCGAGTGATGCTTTCACATACAGGCGAGAAGAGATGCCTGAAAACAATTGCAGTATAAGAAGCGTCGTGATTTCTTTAACAAGCTTAACCACAAGAAGCGAGAGATGTTTTTTCCCTCCAGATGTTGTGAGTTTGATCCTGATTTTTGGTCCCCTTTTTTTGGCGTTCCAAGAATCTTCCCGCATCAGCATTTTTTACTTTCTCGTGCGCCTCTCGTTCCTTTGTCCCCTGCGTTCTACTTCTCTCTCTCTCTCTCTCTCTCTCTCTCTCTCTCTCTCTGACCCCAGGCTGTAATCCTCAGGGACTCATAATTGGGCAGTGTCCAAAGATCAGAGAGGAACGTGACTGAGTTTGCCACCTTCATCCACTGTGCTCGCTCGTCTGCTAATGCCCGCATTGGAGGATTGCTCACGGATATGCTTCTGGTGATGGGCAACCCGGGGCGCTCGCGGCAGCTGTCAGCGCTGATTGCTTCCGCCGCCATCTTGCTGTTACTCTCTGCGTTGCCGATTTGTCGGCCCTACACCTACGAGCAAGATGGTATGCAACATCCTTTTCTGTTTGCTGCTACTATTTTCCAATATTTCAGTATTCGTCAGGCGGTCGGGGTAAATCACACACATCACTATGGGTTCGAAAGTTCATGCAGGGTCGCAGATTGAGATTGTGTGTTTTATGCTTACAACGATACTGAAAATGGTTTAATTTACTGACTCACTACAATTCCCATGTTATGTGTTTTCTTATGCCTTCATTCCAGTGTTTGCGATAAACGGTTTGTACACGGCACTAGGAGCACCACAGCTTCCTAATTGGACTTCAAATGGTGGTGACCCCTGCAATGAGAGCTGGCAGGGTGTTTCATGTGTAGCGTCAAATATCACCTCCATGTATGATCAGTGATTATGTTTTTTTTCCCCTGAAGTATTTCAACTCAGTGAGCCCTTTTGGTTATCTGAACAATGTAGCATGTTCTTCTTGTAGAGTACTCAGCGGTGCAAATCTGGGTGGACAGCTTGGCAATACTTTGGGGAATTTCACATCATTAATCACCTTGTAAGCTGACTATATGTAGAGTTTGTGATGCCAATCTGTTTGGGTTCTGAGTTCGTGACATTCTATCAAGTTGGCACTTAACGCTTCCTGGTTTATCTCATTTAGGGATCTCAGCAACAATAATATTGGCGGGACCATACCAGATGGTCTACCACTCACATTGCAGGGATTGTATGTCTGTCTACTCAAGCATTCTATTGCTCTTTCTGGCCACTTGCATGATTATTTTCTTACTATAAGACCTTTCTGTCAATCACAGTTTCCTTTCAGCTAACCAGCTAAGTGGTAGCCTTCCAAATACATTGTCATCCCTTACACTTCTGACAAGCATGTAAGTATATTACCGCCAATACAAATTCACATGCTTTTAGAAAATTAGAACTTGCTATGATAGTTTATCAATCTGTCCCTCCTATGTTCTTTCATTTTGCAGGTCACTCAATAGCAATCATTTAACTGGAGCGATACCAGATATATTTTCAGCACTCACTGGACTTGCAAATTTGTAAGAGAACTTTAACTTGGATAATAATGTTATTCTACAGATAATTTAAAGCTACTTATCAATGACAATCAATCTTCTTAATTAGAGATTTTTCTGATAATAACTTGACCGGTCCGTTGCCGCCTTCAATGGGAAATTTGACAGCATTGACTAGCCTGTGAGTACTGAAGCCTATTGCACTATCTTTTGTGATGGACATTTCACTATGTTTAATGACCTCATTTTCTACAATCGTTGCAGACATATTCAGAACAATCAAATATCCGGAACCCTTAATGTGTTGCAAGATCTCCCTTTCCAAGATTTGTATGCCCACTCCATCATAGATTCTCTCTTTTTTTTTTCTTTTTCCTGAAGGGTAACTGAATTTGGCTTTTAATGAAATGAAATCTCCGCCTTATTTCATGGCAACTGTTTAATTCAACAGGAACATTGAAAACAATCTGTTCTCTGGTCCCGTGCCTGTAAAATTACTGAACTTGCCAAACTTCAAGTAAGAACTCAGAACCTCCTTGATTGACCTGTTGATTTCCCCCCCTTTTTTTTGTGGGGTGCACAGTGCTCATATAATTTAATTTACTGCCCAGGAAGGATGGGAACCCATTCAATACCAGCATAGCCCCATCTCCATCTCCATCTGCGCAGCCTCCCGTAGCGCCAACACCGTTACCATCGGTCCCACCTTCAACAGGGCATGTCCCCTCAAAAGAACATGCACATTCTTCTAATGTTCCAAGTGGAAATACTTCAGGATCAGGAAAACATTCTACACTCAAATTAGTTGGATATATTCTTATTGGGGTGGTATTAGCAGTAGTTCTCGTGCTAATCGCAATGTACTGTTTATCCAAGTACAAAGAAAAAAAGTCGAGAGGTGATATTTATATGAAAAACAAGATAGGAAGGGTACCTCAGAAGCTTGGAGAGCCTAAAATCAAGGAAGTGGTAGAAATGAAGGAGCCACCATTAAAACTCAAGAATAATGCTGAGAAAGGTTCCGATTCTTTCTCTTGACACTATTCTGTCATCTTTCTTTCTCTCTGATTTTCCCTCTTACCTTTAACATCTTCATTATTTTTAGCAGCTTCTAATGTTTTTTCTGATGGAAGAGAGCAGAAGTTAAAAACACCAACATCAGGTGACTGACTTGAAACCTAAGAACAAATTTATTTCGTTGCAAGTTTGAATACAAGAGAATTAACAGATATACTGGCATATGAGGCCCCGCATTCCCTCAATATTTTTACATTTAAAAATGCTTTGTGCACTGTGCAGAAACTTCAAATTCGGTTTATGATCCAAGTCCAAGGGATGGGCAGAACTTAGATTCATCGATGGCAGGTAAATGAGTTGAAATTCAGTTGCATCAGAACTCAGAATTATTACTCCAGTGCACTGCAAATTTTAGCATACGGAAGTTAACAGAAACAATCGCATGGCAGCTGTACCTGGTGTTGTTACAATGAATAAAAAAGAGCATAGGATTGATATGGAAAAGGCTGATAATTTTGTTGAGGACCAACTGCATCCTCCACAGCCGATTGCACCACGGACTGAAAAAGTCATTGTCAATCCCAGTGTTCGTACAAGAAAGGGAAGAGTACCTTCAGTTGAAAAGGTGGAATCAACGACTACTGTCAGGTCCTTTTCCATTGCATCCCTTCAACAATATACCAATAGTTTCAGTGAGGAAAATATCATAAGAGACAGCAGGTTTGGTAAGGTATATCTGGCAAAGCTTCCTGATGGAGAGGTAAATGGTTCAGCAAAACTTCATTTAATTGTTATCTTCAAGTTTGGGTTCATGATACAGTTATCAGCTCTGAAATTATATATTAATTTTTTAAGCAGCTACTGGAAATTTTGAAGATCGACACTTCTAACTCAAAAGTGCCAGTAGATGCCTTTCTTGAGCTAGTTGTGAGGATTTCTGAACTGAGGCATCCTAACATACTTGGTCTTGTTGGATACTGTGCGGAGTTTGAGCAGCGATTACTTGTCTATGAATACTGTAGCAAGCTGACCCTACATGATGAACTTCGTCATGTAGATGACTCAAGCAAGCCATTATCATGGAATGCTCGCCTCCAAGTTGCTGCGGAGGCAGCAAAAGCATTACAGTATGAAGACATACCTATTTTTTTAATTATTATATGTGTGCTGTTATTTTGAAATATATCTGAAAATGCTGTGTATATCTTTTCTTTTTGCAGACATCTTCATGACGGTTGCCAGCCACCAGTTGTGCATCAGAATTTTGAACCATCTGTTGTTCTTCTCAACAGCACCTTAGTTGTGCATATTTCTGAATGTGGCCTTGCACCATTGGTATCAAAATCAGTTTCTCAGGTACAATAGTGCTAATCGCAATATTCTGATATTAGATTTTCTCTTACCTATTAAGGATGCTTGTAACTAAAGGTTATTTCTATTTTGCCAATTCTGACCCAAAATCGCTTGTACTTCAACACGTATGTTAAGACAAATCTGAACCTAAACATTACTAAAACATGCATTATGTGGTGATGCTTTTTGGCCTGCAACAGTTTTCTATTGCATCTGTACCTGCATCATGCTTGTTTTCTCCTTCCATTTTGTAACCACATGTGATTTTACTGGGATATTTTGTCTTTATATTTTGATGCTTGAAAATTAAAGTTCCATATTCAATGCTATTCTTTGAGTTTTGTTTGTGAACTTATGATATATTGATCTCACTAAAACTTGCCAATTCATTTCAAATTAGTGAATAGTAGAATCCATATTTTCATGACAAGGGAGGGAATGCTATTATTCAATCTTTTTATAAACCTTTTACTTTGCATGACAGTTGTCCGGACACACCTTATTCCATTATGAAGCTCCTGAAGTGCACGAATCTGGATCAGTAAGTGATCGAAGTGATGTTTACAGCTTCGGTGTAGTTATGTTGGAGCTTCTAACAGGGCGTAAACCTTATGACAGGTAACCACGGGCATTAGAAATAAAGAACATAAATCCGTTTTGTTCATACTCATCTGGCACATTTATTATTCTTTTCTTGAAGATGATTTCTGACCTAGGGAATCTAACAACTTAACATGGAATGAAATTTTCAGTTCACGTCCACGAGCTGAGCAACATCTAGTGCGATGGGCCACTTCTCAACTCTATGATATTGATGCCATAGCGAAGATGGTTGATCCCTCCATTCGAGGACAATGTTCTGAAAAGGCACTATCCCGTTTTGCTGACATTATTAGCCGCTGCATTCAGGTAAAAACAATTAATCCCAGATCTGGCATCCTCTTTACAAGGTATGCAGTGTGACTAAACTTAAAACTTTTATGCAGCATGAACCGGAATTCAGGCCACCAATGTCTGAAGTTGTCCAAGACTTAACTCGCATGGTAAGTAATGCATCGAGGGCTTCCATGTAGGCGACCCCTTAAGGAAGGGTAAAATGTGGAGGCCCGTGCTTAGAAATTAGAATTCAAGAATGCTCCTCGTCTTGAAGCTTCTTGCCAGATTCAGCTCTCTCTGGCCATGTTTCAAGAAGCTTTTGATGATATTGATGCGGGAGTAGGATATTCTGGCCAATGCAAGATGGATGGAACACACCAGCAGGATGCAAGACTGCACCGCGTTTTGTCCATTGCCAGTAATGCTCCTCTGGATCTCTGGTCAATTTAGAATTTAGAATTCGAAGCTATTGTTGTAATTCTGTAGTCTGCACAATACATTTATTAGTGCCCGGTTCCAGATCACTTGGTGTGATTATGCGTGGTTATCTAGACCATATGTAAATACCAAGAAGCGAAACAAATATATGAGAGTTTGCTCGTGTTAAAGGTAACTCCGTGCTGACGATTCATTTCACTCTATGTTGAAGCTGTTTGGCCGGATTTATATGTCGACTGATAAGTCAAAGTACTATAGAATGACTGATTTTTCATGAAAAAATATATTATTACTAGTTTATAAGCTAAAATGACTTTTTAACTAAAGCGAACGGGATTATATTTATTTTTTTGGTTTTCTCCATTTGTTGAAAAGCCGCTGAAATTTTTTTGATCCATTTCATGGTTGTCGGATTTAAAGTCCAACCCGATTCCAGTTCCGTGCCTTTTCCGACAAGGACCCAATCCAGTCCCCGTCGCGTCATCCGATTCCGGATTCCAATGCACTACTTCACGGTCGCAACGGGAAAAAAAAGTGGAGCGGCGTGGGGCCCCACCACCCAACGTCCCCACGTCACGCACGCGCTCCCGCTCGAGTCCGAGGCACCGCACGAAACGAAACCGCGAACCACCTAGGAATAGGAACCCAAAAATGAAAATTCCGTCACTCACGCCACGAGCCAAACCCGGAAAAACAGCAAGCGGGGCGGGGCAGGGAAACCAGACCACCGCCCCGAAACCGCGACGACCCGACACCTCGTCCACCTCTCCTCCTGACCTCCCTTTCCGACTCCTACTGGCTATCCACCGCCCGTCTCCCCCGCGATCAAGCTGACCAGAGCCGGCAACCGATGGTGGTGGTGGCGGTGGGAGGGGGCGGCGGCGGAGGCTGGGGGACGTGGGAGGAGCTGGTGCTGGGCGGCGCCGTGCTCCGGCACGGGGGCGCCGCGTGGGCCACCGTCGCCGACGAGCTCCGCACCCGCTCCCCATGCACCTTCTCGCCCGAGGTACATACCCCACACCCTTTCAAACCCTAGGTCGTGTTTACAGCTCGAGACCGAGTAGGATACGGATTAGGGCATGGCCCTAGGGGCCCACCGGCGCGGAATAACTGTCTCGAGCTAATATATAGGCTAGGGTTCCGTGGGCCCACCTCTGCGAATGCTTGATTTTGCAATGCCCGTAGAGATATATGCTAAATATCTGTGATCCTAGATTGTTGGTTCCTAAGTAGGCTGTCATTGGATTTGATTTACCATGCAATGATTTTGAGTTGAACAAAAGGAAGCCCAATAACAACCATGTAGGCATTAATGAAATGCAATACAGCACCATGACAATGCACATTGCATGGTTTGTGCACAAATTTCTGCTTACATTTCTTATACCATGGAAATGATGGGCACTATTTGAGTATTTTTAAGTTCACACACGAGGAGCACACTATTAGGTGACAGCTATTTTCTTAGAAACAAGATAGTTTCCCAGGCAGCCTTCCCCAATTTTCTTAGAAACAAGATAGTTTCCTAGGCAGCCTTCCCAACTTGCTTGGGACTAAAAGGCTCTGTTGTTGCTGCTGTATTATTTCCTAGGCATTTTTAGGGTGCCACTACTATGTTGCCTTTGCCAACAATGAAATGTAGTAGAACCTTGAGCCTAACAATGTGGGCTTTTTGTGCAGTTAGTTTTACGCATCAAGTTGTTTCTGATTGCATTGCAGTTCAACTGTTTATTATCATCTGGAAGTTATGGCAGACTGATCAAGTGGTTGTTATTAGAGTTGCATACCAGTTCTTTGCTTACATTACAGTTGTTAATATCTGCAGGAATGTGAAGCAAAATTTGCAGAGATACAGTTGCGGTACTCTGCATGCAAGTAAGCGTACTTGATTGTGCGATGTTCATACTTTGTACCTTCTTGTCCTTTACATGGCCTTGCAAATTGGATGAGTGGCATAGAACAAGTACTGCATATCCTTATATATTTAGAGAAATTAAAATAATATGAATTTTGAGCTTTTTTAGGTGCTGAATAAGAACTTTGTGAATCTTTAAACATAGCAGTCAGGTAGAATCTTTGCTATTTTGCTAAAAGATAACATGTAAGCAGCATGCTACATTTTGATCATATTAAACAATACTTCCTCCATCTCAAATTATAGTTCACTTTAGCTTTGTGCCTTTGTCCTAAGTCAAACCTTTCTAACTTTGACCAAGTTTATGTAGAAAAATACATCAACATCTAGAATATCAAATTATTTTCATTAACTTCTTCATGAAATATGTCTTGACAGTGCATTTGAATGAACCTGTAGATGCTAATGTATTTTTCTAAAAACTTGGTCAAAATTAGAGAAGTTTGATAGGACAAAACTAAAGTGAATTATAATTTGGAACGTTGGGAGTAGTTGCTAACAGCATACCTGCTTTTGCACTCAACAATCAGAAATGCCTGCACTCTTTTCTATTCGGAAGTTGGTGATTCAAGTTTTTAAATTTGCATCTTACTATTTCACAAGTATGGATCACCAAACCTCAGTCTGAAGAAGGGATAATATGCAAGGAGGAGAATAAAGAGGGAAAATACTAAAACATAGACCACTTAGTGATCAATAACCTTAGCTTTAAGATTGGATTTTCAATCACATAAGCAATAAGTTATGCATACAACAATGCAGGCATTGCACTGCCTTTCAGATGGCTGCAGTTGAATAGATAATTCTGATGTGAAGAATCTTATATTTTTCTGAGTTACAAATCATCCTATTTGCTTCAACGCAGTGCTTGGTTTGAAGAGCTTCGTAAGCAGAGAGTTGCTGAACTGAAAAGGGAATTGGAGAAGTCAGAAAATTCTATTGGGTTAGTGACAATTTGTTCACAGAGCCTTTTTAAATTTCAGTTGAGCTATTTATATTTTGTTCTTATTGTTGACTATCCCAGATATTTGTTGATTGTTTTTCATCCAAGCAAGTCATTGTTTGACACTTTGCCCACTTTTTGCTAATGTGTGATCTTTTTACTCTTCCAGATCCCTCCAATCTGTGATTCAAAGCCTCAGTAATAGCAAACATGTTGATGGGAGTTCTGACTGCCACACCAGTCATACTGAATCATGTCCGCGCTCCGAAAATACTGCAGATACTAATTCCTCTGGTAAAGAAACGTCCAGAGATAGATCATCAGCTGCTAGTTTCACAGAGGAAGCAAGCAACAGTCAGAAATCTCAGAAAGTGCAGCAGTGTGATACTGATTCAATTCAAGCTATCAATCCATCACCAGATGAGTCATATCCCCAGGCCCAAGTTGAAAAGGTCGGTCCCAAAGATGGCTTGCTTTGGGGTTCTAGAAAACAAAGAGGAAGGAGAGTTAGAAGGACACTTATCAAAGGTTTTGATAGTAGTGGGGATGGTGAGCCTACATCTACAGCATGCATACAGAGGGAGGGTTCGTCTAAAGGCTGCACAAAGAACTTCAAAACTCCAAATGTAGAATCAGTTGTTATGAAGAAGGGTGTGAAAACTCCAAAGGTAGAATCTGGTGTGATGAACAAGGATTTGAAAACTGTAAATGTAGGATCTGGTATAATGAAGGGCTTGAAAACTCCCAAAGCAGAATCTGATATGATGATGAAGGGTGTGAGATCTCCTAAAGCAGAATCTGATGTTATGAAGAAGGGGCTGAAAATTCCCAAAGTAGACCCTGATGTTATGAAGGACTTGAAAACTCCCAAAGCAGGATCTGATGTTATGAAGAAAGGCTTGAGATCTCCAAAGGCAGAATGTGGCCAGCCTGTGATTGAGAGAGTTAAACTGAAGCTGGCAGAGATTTTGAATACCATATCAACTCAAGATGACTGCAAAATGTTGCAACGCCAACTTGATACCCAGGTATGATGGGTGCACTGAATTTCATCACTTTTCTGTGTGCAGTGCCTCAGTGATGGTCTAAATTATCTGTACATACTAGAAATCTGATGGGGAATGATGGATGATTTAGAGGAAATTAGACTATATATAATTATTTATGAAGAAATAAATTATTATAATTAATGGGTTGCAAAGCGAGCGGTGAGTGTAGCAAAAGAAGGACTGATGACCTTTAAACTCCTAGGCACGAAGGAAGGGGAGAAGGACATTTATAGGATGGCTCGGATCCCAAGGAAGACAAGGGACATCAACCAAATCAAATGCATCAAGGATGGGATGGATCGACTTACGGTGAAGGATGAGGAGATCAAGGATAGATGGCAGAGTATGCCGACAAGTTGTTTAATGGGGAGAAATACCTTTGAGTTGGACGACTCATTTGGCCAGGAGAATCCAGGGAGGGCAGAGATCGGGGAGGCTTTGAGAGGATGAAGGGAGTTAAAGCAACTGGTATCCCCATTGAAATGCTTGGGCAGAGCGATAGTGTGGTTAACTAAGCTTTTTAACCTCATTTTTTGATCTAACAAGATACCAGAAGTATATTAGTACCTATCTTCAAGAACAAGGGTGATGTTCAAAGTTGAACTACCGCGGGATTAAGTTGATGAGTCATACAATGAAGCTTGGGGAGAGGGTCATCGAGCATCGCTGAGAAGAGTGACAAGTGTGACCCAAAATCAGTTTGGGTTCATGGTTGGGTAAAATGTCGACCATGGAGGCGATTTTCCTTTTCAACAGTTGATGGAGAGATATAGGGAGCAGAAGAAGGACTTGCACATGGTCTTCATTGACCTCGAGAAGGCCCAGGAATGTCATGTGGTGGGCTTTGGAAAAGCACAAAGTACCAACTAAGTACACATTAGGGATATGAACGTTTGTTTCATCACGGTGACTTTCAATTAAAATAGGACTACATGTGCAGCATTGCCCTTATTTATTTGCCAGATGAGGTCACAAGGGACATACAAGGGATATCCCTTGGTGTATGCTCTTTAAATTATCGGGGGTTAATAGTTAGAACTATGGAGACACATAGTCGAAGGGGTTCGGACTTAGTAGGACCAAGACCCGAGTATATGAGGTGCGTTTTGTAGCGACTAGGCACGAGGAGGGAGGCGTTGCCTAGATGGGCAAGTGGTGGCCAAGAAGGATACTTTTCGGTATTTAGGATCGATGCTACAAAAGGATAGATGAAGATTTAGAATTGCGGCGGGTTGGTTGAAAAATTAACTCCTTGTGATAAAAATGAAGGGTAAATTCTATAATGCGGCGATTCGCCGGCGATGTTTATCTGATCTTGAGTGTTGGCCCACAAAAAGGCGACATGTCCAGCAATTTGAGAAATAATGCGTATGTTGCGTTGGTTTTAATGCGGGAGGGATAGAGTTCGAAGCAGCGATATTCGGGATAGGGGTGGCACCAATGGAGGAGAAATTGATTCAACACCGATTGAGGTGGTTTGGACATGTCCGGCGGAGGCCTCCCGAGGCGCCGGTGCGTAGTGGGGCATCGACCTAAAACTTGGGGTTGATGTGGACCACAAAATGACCTTTTGTCGTGTGCCCTTTTGTGTCTTCCGGTTTCCGTCTCTCTTGGGTTTCATCTCTAGCCTACCCCAACTTGCTTGGGATAAAAGGCTTTGTTGTTGTTGTTGTTGTTGTAGTGGACATTACGATTACATGCGCTAGTGGATTTTAATTGCATGTGATACTTCATTTCTGAGGTGGACATCTTGCATGCTGAGATACATCACTAGGGGGTTTAGGATTATAAGAGATATAGATTTACTTCACTGATTGATATAGAACTTATGTTGACTATAATGACTCCTTAGGTCATTTGAGAGATGGGATACGTCTTGTGGGTGCTAATAATTTTAAAATTTCTATTAAAACTGTTCTGTTTTTTTTTTCCCTGCTAGTTACTCAACTCAGATTTTTTGTGAGTTTTAAGTTATGGTTATTTTCTTACTAGCCAGCTATAGTTGATTATTTTACATCTTGAATTAATTGTTCCATCAAATCATTCTCAAGGTCTATGAAATAGCATGACTGAATTTCATCTGACTCCTTACCTTTTTGTCTATATACAGAGGAAAAGAGCTAGATATAAGAAGATGATTCGCCGGCATATGGACTTCCGAATGCTTCACTCTAAGATCAAGAGTGGTGCAATCTCTTGCACCAAGGAGCTTCTGAGAGATATGCTCATTTTCATCAATAATGTAATAGCCTTCTATCCGAAGGCTACATTGGAGCACATGGCTGCGGTTGAGCTTCGCGATTTTGCATGCAAAACTGTGAAGCAGAGTGCAAGCTTGTTCTTGAAAAGCCATGGAGAGTCTGGAACAGTTGGTGCCCCTGTAGTGAAGAAGAATGTGCGAGCCCTGCAGCCTGGACGCCCTGGCCCTGGTGATGCAAGGGTAAGCAAAGTTTCTTCTAGGGATGCTACTGCCAAGGAAGGAGATGGCAAGAAACCTTGCAGTGATGGGCTGGCTAATCAAAAGACTATAGAGAGAAATGAGCCAACCAAGAAGAGAGGTGTGGGTCGGCCTCCAAAGAGTGGGCAGAGGATTGCTGGAACACAGGAGGATAGCCCCAACAAAGGCAGGAAAAGGGGCGCTGGGGCACAGGTAGATAGCCCCAGCAAAGGCAGGAAGAGGAGTGCACCGGAGGATAGCCCCAGCAAAGGGGGCAAGAAGAGCCGGCGGTGAAGCTACCATCAGCTCAAGTGCCGGTGAAACTGTGTATAGCTTAACCATATATCATAGGCTGGTCCCTTCCAATGTTGTTTACCTGACAAAAAAAAAGTTTTTCCCCCAGTATTCAAACTGATGTAACGGAAGGGTTAGCTGTTTTGATGTTGTTTTGTATGGAGGAGTAAGGACAGTTAGAAGGGGACCCTCATTTTCCTGTAGAGATTATCCGAATTAGGCTATACATGTCTGACTGTGTAATGCTTATAATAGTTTATTAAGTTGTTTATATCCAGGTGCACTGATACTTGAATACCGACATTTACCTGTCAGACTGAACCAGAGGTAGAAACTACAGGACCAGAACAGTTCGGCTCTAGCAGCGAGAAGAGAAGCGGTAGTGTATGGTGGGCCGCTTAATTCTTCAAAAAAAAAAATGGTGGGCCGCTTGTCGTGGGTCACTCTCTTTAGCATGCATCCGCTCGTGGGCCGTGCGTCACCGTCGTGGACGCACTAGCGGCGAGGGTGACAGAGGGCACATTTGGTTCTTTTGCCTCGCCTGGCTTCACCCGCAGCGCAAGAAACGAGGAGCTCGCCCACTCGGGAGAGCTGGGCGGCCTCCCTGACTGTGGCATGGCTCACACAAAAACCGAAACAAGTAGCCAAGGAACCAAACGCATTTACTGTCGGCAAGGCTGGACATACTCGGGAGAAACAACCAAACGCGCCCAGAAAACCGAGCGGAAAACCCGGTCGCGGGCGTGGCCGAAACGGCAGCTGCGCCGCCTGCGCGCTCGTCTCCCGAGAGGGGAGGCCGTATGGGGCGCGCGCTGCGAGCACTGACGGGGCAGCGCGGGTGGAACTAGGCGAGGCGCCACCCGTCGCGTTTCCTCTGAGGCGATGTCCCGACCGACCGTCGCTGTCTCGCTGTTCGTCTCGGTCTCTCGGCTCTCTCGCTGACTCGCACCGTCCCGCGGTCGCCTCCGCCCGTGCCCGTCGCCGTCCCTGTCCCGACCTCCACCCAACCTTTCCCAATCCCTCCGGGTTCCGGCACTGCGAGACGTTTCGTTGGCCATTCCCACGAGGCCACGACACAATCAGCACCACCGGTGCCCTCGCTGCCAAGGCGCCCGCTCCGTTCCTGTGACGAGTGGTGCTCCACCACAGCCCATTGCGCGCTCAGCTCCGAGGCCTCCTGCCCGCCGCGGCATCATCTCCAGCTCCTCCAGCCCGCCGCGGCATCATTTCCGGCTCCTCCCGCCGCCGCGGTAATTCGTTTTCTTCTCACTCAATCCGATAGTTCAAATATCCGTGTGCTACTACACCTGGTAGATCATGGATTGGTTCTGATCGTGCCTTGAGACTTGGTGCTCTTACCTGTCTGTAATTGGGATTTGGGAAGGGGACGCCCTCGTTGTCGCGAGGTGGCTCTCGAGCTGGAACTGGAAGGGTGGCTTAATGAAGTGTAGCGCAATTCGGTCGCGGCCGGTGCGTCAGTGTTCCTGCCCCACTTGGCATCGATGCGTGCGTCACACCCCCTTTGCTGTCAATTTGCTTCCGGGGGTACTGCTGCACTCCGAACAGCAAAAGCGAGATCACGCATGATGCTTGCAGCGGACGTTCATCTGTTGGTTTGAGATTTTGCCACCTAGTCAGCTCCGTCTCCTTTTCCGTTTTAACAGCAAAATATGAAGAAAGAGAAGATTAAGTTTTTTTGTTTACATGATGTGTGCCTGGAACCTGTTGACGTCAGTTTGTTTGAATGGGTGGTGGTCGATGTGTTCAATGTTCTGTTTGAGATGTTTGCTGAGTCCCGTCTGTGAAAGGGATGTGGGGAACTGTAAACGTTTAGCAATATTTTGGTCCTTTTGCAATGCGGTCGGACCTGGAAAATACTTTATTAATCTTTCATTTTTTTATATGTTATGATAAGAAATTTCTCCTTTGTTTGCCTGAACTAAGCAACACGCCAAATCTTTCCATTATTAAAATTAATGACACTGTTTGTTATGCTGTTTTTGCCTGCCATCCTGCAATCAGGGCGTCATGAAATGATCCTCATTTGCTTGAGTTGCTTCTTGAAACCATAAGAAGGCGATCCATCTGTTTCCAGTTGTATACAGAAAACTAGTGCCTTGAAAGATAAGGTGAGTTTGCTTGTGTTCTTTTGATGATTCCTTACTTATTAGTGGCATCTACATTTTCTGAACCCTTGAGTGTGGGGTCAGGATACTATATTGCTATCTACTTTTGATTGTACAGAATGGTAAGGGGGGCGATAGGTGTCCTAAGATGAAACTGCGGTTGCATCTGTTCGTCCTGTGCGTGATCATCATATTCCTGGTGTACAACATGGCTAACTTTCAACATAAGCAGACATCGGTAACAATCAATGTCCCCTGGCTTGTTGAAAGAGTTCTCTGAACACAATATACATAAAAGATTAATTTGATGTGATTTTGCATCTTTACAGTTGGAAGCAAAATCTCATCCATTTGATACAGTGACGGTATGTGAAAACATTTTTCTTCCATCAAAAGTCAGAAGATTTGTTTTTTCCCTTATTAATCCAGAGGCAGATTTTTGTCTGTTGCTAAGATATGATTTGTGCCTCCAATTTAAACATCAGGTGTCTGACAGAGATACTGTTAAGGTGCCTCAGAAAGCTGAGGCTAGGATTGGTTATTTACCCCATGGTATAGTGGAGTCTAACTCCGACATGGAGTTGAAGCCATTGTGGCTGACAACAAGTGCACAGTCAAAGGTTAGTTAAGTACAATATACCTGAAGAACTTCGATTCCAGTACAGTATTTGTGTTGGTTCCACTTTTTCAAGCTCAACAACCATTAGCTCTTCCCACCTCCTAACTACAAAGTCTTATTTAGTTATTTAATTCTCTGTGAGTGTTTTGTCCTAGCAGAAGTCTAAACGAAAAGATCAGTTTTTGATTGCTATTGCTGCTGGTATAAATCAGAAAAAAAGTGTGGACGCTATTATGAAGAAGGTACTTCATTTACGCCTCTGTAAGCAGTAATTTGCACATAAAATTGTCATGTGACTTTTGATTATTCAGTTTCTTCCAGAAAGTTTTACAGCTATATTGTTCCATTATGATGGGAATGTCAGTGGGTGGAATGATCTACCATGGAGCAAAAGTGTGATACACATAGCTGCTTCTAACCAGACTAAATGGTATGGTATCTCTTCCTTTGCACTAAAATTTGGCATGCCTTGTCTCTCTTTTGCAACAAAAATTGGCATTGTTCCACCCTTCAGTTCTGAATTCTGATCCGGTATCATTTTAGCTTCAAGATAAGATGACAAGGCATCTGTTTCTATAGGTGGTTTGCAAAGAGGTTCCTTCATCCTGCTGTTGTGTCCATGTACCAGTACATCTTTCTTTGGGATGAAGATCTGGAAGTAGATAACTTTAACCCGAGAAGGTACTGTGTACTTGTGCTACATGATACCAACCTTATGTTGCCTAGCAACAAGCCAACAACAAAAAAAAGAGTAAAGACGTACACATCAGAGTCCTGTTTATGGATTTCTAAATCATGGTTCAGGCAGCTACTAGTATAAAATGACAGTTTTCTGGATGTTTGTGCTGCCAGTGCCAGGAATGTGCTAGGCGGCAAACAATTTCTTGAAAGTGTCCAACTTAAGTTCTTGTTCCAGATAGGAGCAATCTGTGAAGAAATGGCATATTATGCTAATCCCCTCCACACACAATAGCAAGCACACCAAATGAGTTTGTTTGATCTTTTCATTGTCTGCACCAGTTTAGCTAATGCATTGATTCCTTTCAGGTACTTAAATATAGTTAGATCAGAAGGTCTGGAGATATCACAACCAGGTCTTGACTCTAAGCTTTCTGAAATTCATCACCGGATAACTGTTCGTAGAAAAAATGGAACTTTTCACAGGTAAGTTCATGTAGCGCAACTTTTATTAAGGAAATTTGTGTTTACATCATAACTAAATCAAACACTATGTGTATTTTGATAGAAGAGTTAGCCGGGCTAACAAACAGTGTTCAAGAGAAGGACCACCTTGTTCTGGGTATGTTTTCTTTCTTGGACCCTTCGTTCTGCTACAACAGAAATTTTCTGATTAGCTCTTTACATTTTACCACTTGATAGATTTTCACCAGGATTTTCTTACTATTTACCAACCAAGGTATATGCTTGTGACAAATATGATTGAGAGCCAGTGCATGACATAATAATTATTTGATCTATAGATGGGTCGAGGGCATGGCACCAGTTTTCTCAAAGTCTGCTTGGCAATGTGTGTGGCATCTTATCCAGGTAGACTTTATCTTCATATGATTTCTTAACCATGTTGCATATTTGAAGTTTTATTGTACCAGAAAATATGACTTTTTCTTTCAGTGATCCAAGTTCTGAGCATGAGTTGTACAAATTGGTGTAGCATTAGATGTCCCATGTGTATCGTTATTCCCATTTTGTATTTGGAATCAGGGAATATTGGGAACATGTGTAATCGTGAGTAACCAGATGAGAAAAGTAGGGGTGGAAACCCAAACAGGCAAAGCTAATACATTTTTTTAACCTGCTGGGCTCTACATTCACCTCTCTTAGTGCTGAGTCTTCACATTTTGTTTCTTTCTGAAATGTGTGATGTCTTTTATATTTTGCTTCTTTTTTAATTTCAATAGATATATACAAAGTGTATTCATTGGTCAATATATTTCGATTTATAATATTCACAAATCACAAGTAAGGTCAGTTTTGACGCTACTTTGGTTGGCATTTTGTGTCATTACTTGTGGAGAATTCTTGAATTAGATTCATGTTATTTCTGTGTATTCTGGTCCTAGTTTTATAGGTATCTATGAACTCACTACAATGCTTTCACATACTTCATGGCTCCATGCATTGTCACTGCTTCATTTGTGAGGGACACGGGAAAATGAGTCCACATTTGTTCATAGGTCTTTAGGCTGAGCACTTGATTATTATGAGAGTAGAAGGCCTTGCCATTTTCTCAACCTGTTCTTGAAAAAAAAAAGTACTTTATGTGATAATCTCCTTTGTCTTTTATGGTTTTACCTTATTGATTTTTGTGGGGTATTCAGCTGGTATTCCAGCTATTAATATATCTATACATTGTATTTATACAGAATGATCTTATACATGGATGGGGCATCGATTACAAGTTTGGGTATTGTGCTCAGGTTTGATAAAAGTGTTGTTCAAGTAACTGTGGCATGCCTTATAATTTAAGTTCATCTAAAGCACAATGTACTGATTAAATTATTCGTTCGACCTTTCTCCATGCAAGAATGATTGTTTATTGTAAATTAGATATTATGATCAGTATTTCCAAGAAAAATCATATAGAATTATTTTTCATCTATTCAATCAATATAGTTTTTGTATGGTAATTTATTGAAAGTGATCGTATTTTGCTCAAGGTGATTTATAAAGGAATAAAGCATTTGTACCTCTTTATGATCGTATGCATCTAACATCTTCTAATATGTAACATGGTCATTTTGAGTTCGTGACCTCATTGTCAACTAAACGTTCTCTTCTTTTGGGTGAAGACTATATATAAAAAGTTGTTTTCTTAAACTACTTTCAGGGTGACAGGACAAAGAATATCGGCGTAGTTGATAGTGAATTTTTAGTTCACCGAGGAGTGCAGACATTAGGAAGTTCTGCAGCAACAAAGGTTTGTCTTAACTTCTGTTTTGTTGCTTCAAGTTAGAACCTTGTTGTCTCAGTACACTCCATGAATTTGAGCTGTGCTTCCTAATGCAATAACAAGCAAGTTTTTGTGTGTTTTCAGAGGAAAAAAAAGAGTTTCATCTGCCCTCATACAATTCTTAATTAAGCTTTTTTTACGAGACAACAAAAGCCCTTTGTTTCCCTTTACCTTTCTAGGTTCTTGTCATCAAACCTTTGTATTTCTGTTATGGGAATATGCAGTATTGGAAATGGGGTTGACCTCGGTTAAAGAAAACCTTTCCATAAATGATATTTTATGGGGTAAAGTTATTATGATGGAAACTAGGAACTTTTTATCTTTCGCTTGCAATAGAAATGTCTTTTGATAATACTATGCCTTGTATCTCTATATTTACATCTTCTTGTATATGTGAATGTTCTTTGTTGATGTGCAAAATAATGTTAAATGTTTCCTCTGTTTTTTGTTCTGAATTTTGGAAGGATGGTACTCGTGGCAAAAATGCCCAGCCACTTCGTCAGAAAGCAGCTCAAGTCCAAAAATCGAGAGTATGTTCTGTATGCCTGACACCTTACTGAAAAGTTTGATGCATACGTATTTGCTTTATTTTATTCTGCGACCTTGACACCTCTTATGACTTACCAGGGGAAGGCACCAGGCCTTGATATGCGAACAAAGGTGAGCTAACAAAGCATTTGGTATACATCTTTTCTAGTGTCTAACTCGAAAAATGTTGGCCGAAGCTGAAAATCCAGATTTCAAAAACCTGTCACTTCACTTGTAAGGATCCTTTAAAACGCAGAAATTGCACATGAATCAGTTCATTTTCACATGAAAAACACATGAATAGAAAAAAAAATTCTCAACGTTCCAAAGAGGACCTATTTTTTTTATCTCCCGTAAGTGGGACATTAACAGCGCAATAATCAGCTGTTGCTATTCAGATTTTGGAACACATCAGAATTTGCATGCCATTAATCGTTTAGTCCTCACGGCTTGCCACAATATTGTTTGGATCTTGCAGATCCGGAGAAAATCACGATCGGAGCTTCGTGATTTCCAGAAGCGCTGGGACAGGGCTGCAAGGGAAGACAGAACATGGGTTGATCCGTTTGCCCACTCCCGAAGAAAGCGGAGGAATAGAACCCCACAGTAGATCGTCATAATCTTCTTTCACTATTAAAACTTGCACAGAATTCCATTTGCACCTTCGATGTAGAGTGTATAATTGCATAATCAACGCTGTATCAACTCCCGAGGACGAAAGGAAACAGATGACCACACACGTGAAATTTTACGGGGAGGGGTTGTTGGTTCAAAATGCTCCTTGTCTCTGAATCTGAATATGTCATACTGACGAACTATTCTATGTTCCTATTCGCAAAAAGAAAAAAAAAACTATTCTATGTTCCTAACGACTCTGCAATCTGCATCCGAAACGTGATTAGTGCTATCGCCACTCGGACTCTGGCAATCTGCATCCGATTAGCAATGAAAATCAGTGGCTCGATTGCTTATAAAAATCATGGGGGCCAAATAAACAGGCCCTAGTCCACAGTGGCAGCATTTTGCTATCCTGTGAATCTGTGATGGATCTGTACTGTATTCCCTTCCAGCTTCCGAAATGTTGTCTGATCGTGTCTGGGTTGTTGTTGACTGGACTGGCACGCATGAGCGAGGAAAACAGAGGTGACAGCCATGTCGCGCGTCCTCGCAGTTTGTCGCGGCGTCGTGTTCTTCAGTGACAGGACAGCTCATCCAAATCGCTGTTGCAGCAGCGAATTGGCATGGATACCATGGCCCCACGAAGCTCCATCAAGGCATCAAACCTGTTCACGCCCTCGCCCGGCCCGCCGGCCGTCCTGTTCTCTCTCTCCCTACGAAAGGTATACCGTATACCCACGCATGTCAGCTCCTTCAGTTGACTTCTCCAGCAGCGATTTGTTTACCCAATGCCGTGTCATCGCCTGTGTGTAAAGTGTACTGACGCTTAAAACGCTACTTACTCATCGTCACAAGAGAACAAACATAGTTATCATGAAAATAGGGGGAGAAAGGAAAATCGTATTCTCAAGAGAACAAACATATGTTAGCGACCAGTTTGAAAATCCAATGGGGAGAAAGGATAAAACATTAAATTAGAAAAAAAAAGTAATTGCTCAGTTTTTGTTGTATAAACATGGCATATGCTAGTGGAGCGACCAGTTTGTAAATTTGTTTAGTATCATTATGAAAGCATATATATCCCTGTAGTAACACGCTATATTGATTTTTTTTCATTTCTATTTCAAGAGAGAGAGAAAGTGGAGAAAAATCTCTTTTCTACCCTTAGTCTTCAACCTCCATCATTCAAAGTTTTCGTCTATAGTTAGACAGAAAAGAAAAACTACCCTTTTTGTATTGCTATGTTTCATCGTTACATTGTGGATGATAGGATGAAACAAATTCTACAGTGCACTACATATATCTAAATATTTATATGATGTTATAAAATGAAATACTCTCACAGTGTACATCGAAGAAATTTGGCATTTTGGTTATTGAAACCACGGAGGAATGAACATGCATCTTTCAAGTTGTAAACGGTGAGATTCTTCTAACTTTTTTATCAGCCGAAGAATCATATCTGTTAGTGGCCATTTCAAACTGCCTTTTTTTATTCCTCTTTCATGACTTTCTATTACATGTTGAAAGGTGATGAAGTTGGATCGAACATCTCGGCATCTCTATGGAAACTCATTAGTGATAATGTTTGCATCAGATTCAAAAGTTTACTCTATCTATCATGAAAAGAATGCAATTCTTAGTGTGTGTGTTTTTTGTTTTGGTGTCCAAAGTTGGATCAAATTTAGAGAGTGAGAAATATTAATATTTTTTTATACCAAATAAATATATTATAAAAAATATATCTCATGACAAATCTAATGATACCTATTTAATTTCATAATTATTTGTATCTTTTTTTTATATAATTGGTCAAAACTGAGATACTTTAACTTGATACTACTATGCTAGAATTGTATTTTCTTTAGGGGATAGAGAGTATAATAATCTTGAGCATGATATAAAATAACTCATATAGACATGTAGATAAAATTTATGGGCACAGGGACCAGGAAGGATGCTGAACATAAATGGTAGTAAACCAACAACGTCTTTTTAACCTCCAGGACCCTCAAACTTAAGTCGAATGCAAAAAGTCTGAAAGGGGAAAAAAAACTCCAACATCATTGTAGTTATGTACACCCATCCTTAAAAAAATTGCAATTATCACTTTTCTATAAGTTCAATAATTTCAAATTTAGCCAAATATAAGAAAAATACTAAAATTTATATAAAAAAGAGCACAATTACATCTTTTTTGGGGGACGAATGTAATACTTAAGCAAAGGGATTATAGCTACGTCTAAAGCACATGACACTTAGATGAGTTTGTGTACAATAAACATGTGGATCCTTTATTTCATTGCATCATCAACAATGTTACACAATAAGGACCACCCAAGCAATAAGAAAAGAACATTTTCTTTTACTAAAGGCTGCTCAAAAGTTGTAAATAGCCTAAATCATGTTGAGTTAGGTCTGTATGGGACTGCTTTGCCCCATATTTTTCAACATAAAGTTGTGAGAGTATCTCCATCAACTCACCATAATTCATTTAAAAAAATGGGTTTGGTGGTCACCCAAAATATCCTTTTTAAAATTTTTTTAGAGATATACTCTAGCAGATGATGAATAATCTATAGAATAAACATGTCAGAATAGAGGATATGGGAGGCAAAAGATGACTGTTACTGTGGTCCCAGCATTATTTGAGGAGATACAACTCCACCTTAATTTTTAAACAAAAACACGAGATTATTAGCTCTACTACTAGCACAATACCGTAGGACACGGCAGTACGCCGTGACAAGGCAAGTATATGCCGCGTAATTTTTTTTTCAGAGATGGTCCTGACCATCTGCCTGCTGAAACTGAAAGCGTCTGAAAGCAAATCAGCCGAGCGAGCGTGCGTGCGCGACAACCAGGTCCGATCCGCCCCCGCCGAGCCGAGGACAGCAGCTGGGGCTCCCGGTCTCCTCCTCCTTCAGATCTCGCACCCCCTCCAGATCTCGCGCCCTCTCCATCCCATGCCCACTCCCCCTCCTCGGATCTAACCACTCCGCCCCTCCTCCCGTCTCCGCGGCCGGAGCTGAGATCCGCAGTCATGGCGGGCGCCGCGGGCGGGTTCGTCACGCGGGCCTTCGAGGCCATGCTCAAGGAGTGCGCTGCCAACCGCGGCAAGTTCGCCGCGCTGCAGCAATCTATCCAGTCGTACCTCGGTGCGTGCGTGCGGCCCCTTTCCTCCCTCTCCTCCCGCGCATTGGGATCTCGTGGTGGCTGATGATGGAGCTGTGGTGGTCTCTGCGTGGCTCGTGTCGTTGCAGATAGCATCAAGGGGGCTACAGCGGAGGGCACGGTCATCACGGAGGCGCTCGCGTCGGCTGGGCGTGTGCTCGACGGGCCCCAGGCCGAGCTGGTGCTGCAGCCGCTCCGCCTCGCCGTCGAGACCAAGCACATCAAGCTCGTCGAGCCCGCGCTCGACTGCCTCCACGTAATTACTAATCATCATCATCATCCCATTTCTGCCCTTCATTTGCTTGCCTGCATGCCTGAGGCTCACGAAGCGTCAGACGCGTTGCATTGACATCGAGCATTGTGATGGGTATAATAAATGCGTGCTGCTGGAGGGATCATTCGCTCCAGCACCATGTATGTTTTGGATTTTAGCAGGCTAGAAACACATTTCCTTGTCTAGGGTAGATACTCGCATCGACCAGTCCTCATTTTGTACGTGCAGAGCCAAGTCCCTGAATTGGTCGTTTGGGTTAGAGAATAATTCCAGGTTTATGCCATTTGACTTATTTACAATTTTGAGAAGATTGTGATGTAACACAGTACACAGACTCTTGTTGTTTGGATGTAAACAAGTAGCTGTCTAGACATTAAGGCCTTGTTTGGATGCACTCGTATCCACCTCAATCCATGTGTGTTGGAGTGGATTGAGGTAGAAAATAATTTTAGTTCCACCCCAATCCATCCCAGCACATGCGGATTGAGGTGAATACGAGTACATCCAAACAAGCCCTAAGTTGATACATCAATATACATTTTGCATTGAAAAGGTCCAATAAGATAGGATGCTATCCTACACATTATGTAATATTCAGAAATCTGATGTATAAATACGTCCATTTAAGTTCTATGTTGCCATCATATGCATCTCATGTAACACTGAATTTGGATCATTGTGCAGTAATTGCACATATGCTTACACAGATGTGAGATTTGGACATTTGGTGCTGTCTTGCCCATAATCCATGCATAAATCAATTTCCATAATTTTCCCTTATACCATGTGTCAAAAGTTTGGGCAGTGCTAATTTACTTGGGGTAGAGTTAAATGTGTGGATTTTACTATAGTTGCAAAGCAGTTCAGATGAATGTGCTATTTTCTGCCATTCGTCTAATTGAGAACCATGGCACTGAAGATTCAATTGCTGTCTGGATTGTACGTCTGATTGAGTTGTTCAATTTCTGTTACCAGAAACTTGTTGCTTATGACCATTTGGAAGGCGATCCTGGTTTAGAAGGTGGTAAAAATTCCCCATTATTTACAGACATCCTGAACATGGTATGTGGTTGCGTCGATAACTCCTCCTCTGACAGGTATGCATCACATTAACTAAGATAATTCTGTGTCACACTTTTGCACAGGTACTAACATGAGTATCGTTCTCTGTGCTATAGTACTATTCTCCAAGTCTTGAAAGTGCTTCTCAATGCTGTTGCTTCAAATAGGTTTAGAGGTAACTTCTACAAGCATATTCTCTGTACTCCCTAGTATTTTGTTTATCAGGTAAGTTTAACTAATGCTGTTTTTTGAAATGCATTTATGAGATATGAGCTGATACATAATGACATCATGCATTAGGCGGTTAAGCTTGTACATAACACTGCAACATGCATGTATTAGTTTGGACAATGTTCCTTCTCATACTTCATGTTTCTGAATCCGCAAGTGTTTATAAAAATCATATATCATATAACAAAATAAGTTTCAAGTTGTTAATAAATTCTTATATTTTACTGCTACAAAGTTAGTGGGGCCAAAACAGCTCTGCATGTAGCTGTATTCCTATGTTAAGGTACAATGTATGCTGCAAGGCTCAATACATCTTTTGCGTTTGGTTCTGTTTTTTGGAATGCAGTTCATGGAGAGCCATTGCTTGGGGTCATTAGAGTATGCTATAACATTGCTCTTAATAGGTAACTGTTATATCTCTGTCTTCTTGTTTGCAGTATGTATGTTACCTTGTTGCCCTTTGCACCATGTATGATAATTTATTCATTTGTATTTTTCTTAGCAAGAGCCCTGTGAACCAGGCTACCTCAAAGGCTATGTTGACCCAGATGATCAGTATTGTTTTCAGGAGAATGGAATCTGAGCAGGTATAGAATTTCCGCATATCTTATCTTGTGCATAGGAAAATGATTTGTTGAGGTTGTCTCTAGCTATTATTTTACTTTCTTGGTTCCAGGTTTCTGTATCACCTGCAAGCTCTGTGGTCAAAGATACGCCTTCATCTATCACAAAGGAATCTGAAAATGGAGAAATATCTACTGATAGCCAAGATGAGGAAAAAGTTACTCTGGGAGATGCGTTGTCCATGAATCGGCCTTCTGAAGCACCTCCAACATCTGTTGAAGAGCTTCAGAATCTTGCAGGTGGAGCAGATATTAAGGTACCGAAACTGGAACTACTCTTGTTATCGGAACTTCCAAATGTGTCTTGTGCATTGCATTGATTCCATCTAATTTCAAGAGTTCTTTTACAGGGGCTGGAAGCTGTTCTAGACAAGGCTGTTGAACTTGAAGATGGGAAGAAAGTTTCAGGGTTCGTTAAGCTTGTTTTAAGTTGTGCTTAATATCTGGGTTTTTGCATGTCTAAGGTGATGCATGAGGGACTCAGATGTGGCAGTAACTAACTACCTTTACCTTTACCCCCCCCCCCCCTGTTTTGCAGTGGAATTGACCTGGACACCGTGAACATAATACAGCGTGATGCACTATTGCTCTTTCGAACTCTCTGCAAGGTTGGTTGCTTGGGTAATGTTACTTTAGTGAGAGCTATAAGAAAGTAACAATTATATCCTTCCTGCGTTTTGTCATCCTTTTAGATGAGCATGAAAGAAGAAAGCGATGAGGTTGCTACCAAGACAAGGCTGCTATCACTCGAACTGCTACAGGTTAGCTTACTTCTTTGGGGTTGCTAATTTTTTTATTTTTTGTTTGTTTTGATGTCATTCATAGCCATTCTCTTCAGGGATTGCTAGAGGGAGTCAGCAATGCATTCACAAAAAATTTCCACTTCATTGATTCGGTCAAAGCATATCTTTCATATGCTCTTCTGCGAGCGTCTGTCTCTTCATCTCCAGTTGTTTTTCAGGTAAAAAATTGAAATTCATTCAGTTTTGGTTTTGATGATACTTGTTGTGACTGTACTGATCATTTCTGTAATAAGTGTGGGCTGTCATGCTAAGTTGACTTTTCTTCTTTTATTACAGTATGCTTGCGGTATATTTTCAGTTCTGTTGCTCCGGTTTAGAGAGAGTCTGAAGGTAAAATTATTATTAAGAGGACTCGTGTGTGGAAATATTGTTTGTTGTGTTGTGTTGCCTTTGGTTCCATTACATTCTTTGAAATTTTCAAATATTGGTGCAGGGGGAAATTGGCGTCTTCTTTCCTCTGATAGTTTTAAGGTCTTTGGATAGCTCTGATAGTCCCCTCAGCCAGAAGGCTAGTGTTCTTAGGTGATTATCTTTTTCCTTTATGGAATCCCAGTTGCATGCATTTATGTTTGATGTTATCTGACTGATTTTCCAATCAGGATGTTGGAGAAAGTTTGCAAAGATTCCCAAATGCTCGCAGATGTGTTTGTGAACTATGACTGTGATCTTGAGGGACCAAATCTTTTTGAACGCACGGTAATCATATGTTTTTTTTCAAGTGTCCACAAAGCATAGCTTCTGAATGTCTCATAAAATGTGTCTTTTTTTTTTTCTTCTTTGGCTTGTAATGCATCTGATTGATAATATATCTCCTTCCAGGTTAGTGCACTCTCAAGAATAGCACAAGGATCTCAAATTGCTGATACTAACTCCATTGCGTCATCCCAAACAATTTCTGTAAAAGGCTCATCTCTCCAGGTTACTATGACTCAGGTCACTTGGGCTTCCTTTATAATCTCTTGTTTCTTGTTAGTTTGACACGAAAGATTTTTTATTGCAGTGCTTGGTGAGTATTCTGAAGTCATTGGCTGATTGGGAGCAGCTTCGAAGAGATTCCTCAAAGCAAGGGAGCATTGTTGAATCTCATGAAGAGGATGCTTCAAGGAGCTTGACAACTGATGAGATGAAGAGCCAAGAGGATGGTCGAAATCAGTTTGAGAGAGCCAAAGCTCATAAGTCGACAATGGAGGCTGCAGTCTCAGAGGTGGGATGCTTGCAGTTTTCATAACCACCTTTGGAACTGAAATATCACATTGTCTCTTGAATGTTTCAGTTCGTAACTGACACCTTTACCTAAATCTTTTGCAGTTCAATCGTAAACCAACTAAAGGGATTGAATATTTGTTGTCAAATAAATTGATAGAAAGTACGGCATCATCTGTAGCTCAGTTTCTCAAGAGCAATCCCAGCTTGGATAAGGTGATTTCGAGATTTCATTGAGCATCTTGCTGTAACAATATTACTATTATTAATATTATTTGTCAAAAGGATGGACATACATCTAAATCTGATAGCTATATGCAGGTTATGATTGGCGAATACTTGGGACAGCATGAGGAGTTCCCTCTTGCTGTGATGCATGCCTATGTTGACTCCATGAAGTTTTCAGGTTTGAAGTTTGATGCTGCAATTCGTGAGTTCCTGAAAGGATTTCGTCTTCCCGGTGAAGCGCAGAAGATAGATCGCATAATGGAAAAGTTTGCAGAGCGGTAGGTGTATATGTATTTATAGAACTCGACACATTTTTCTTTTAAGACTTGCCCTCATTGACCCTCAGATGCTGATATGATTATTTGCAGGTACTGTGCTGATAATCCTGAGCTTTTCAAAAATGCAGATACTGCTTATGTTCTTGCTTATGCTGTTATAATGTTGAATACTGATGCACATAATCCAATGGTATGGCCTAAGATGTCAAAATCAGATTTTGTTCGTATGAACACTGCGAGTGATGCAGAAGAATGTGCCCCAAAGGAGCTCTTGGAAGAAATTTATGATTCCATTGTCAGGGAAGAGATAAAGATGAAAGATGATTCTCATGATACTTCAAAAATCACCAAGAGACCTGAAACAGAAGAAACAGGTCGTCTTGTCAATATCCTCAATTTAGCCCTTCCAAGACTGAAGTCAGCTAGTGATACAAAGGCAGAGAGTGAAAATGATCATCAAACAGACCCAGGCACTTTTCAAGTACCAGGGAAAGAAGAAAGGTGTTTTTTACGTTGCACAGCAGGTTGAGCTTGTTAGACCAATGCTTGAAGCTGTAGGATGGCCTTTGCTTGCAACATTTTCTGTGACCATGGAGGAAGGTGACAGTAAGCCTAGGGTTGTTTCATGCATGGAAGGGTTTCGTGCTGGTATCCATCTTACTCGTGTTCTCGGGATGGACACCATGCGATATGCTTTCTTGACGTCCTTAGTGAGGTAGGTTTATGCTTTGAACTTCTTCATATAATGCAACTGCATTTACTTTTCATATAGCAATATGAAGGCGTAATAGCCAAATTGGCCCTTGAACTTTCATCGAAAGATCAAATTGGCCCCTCAGCTATCAAAAGGGCTAATTTGGCCCCTGAACTTTCAATTTCGGTTCAATCTCATCATCCGCCCGACGCCGTCAGCTCACTCCGTTAGCACAGTAACTTTTGACATTTTTCTATAGTACTGATATTTGTTTATTTCATAACTAATTATTATTGCATGCTAAATTCATGAAAATTTTTGTGTAGCCTTTTCATGATGTAGTCTACCTAGGAAAAATATGAAACCTAGAAAATAAATAGTTTTTGTATGTTTTAAAATTACCTTATTTAATTAATAAATGTAACTTCTATGATTTTTGCAGGTCAAAATAAATATCCAAAAATTATAAAAATTGATTTGTAGCTGCTTTATAATGATATCAACCTATATAGAAGGGGATTAGGATAAAACTTAAAACTCAAAACTCAAAATTAATTAAAAAGGGAGTTTTAAGTTTTGAGTTTTAAGTTTTATCCTAATTCCCTTTTCTTAACTAAATAATTAATAAAACTTAAAACACAAAACTCAAAATTAATTAAAAAAGGGGAGTTTTGTGTTTTAAGTTTTATTAATTATTTAGTTAAGAAAAGGGAATTAGGATAAAACTTAAAACTCAAAACTTAAAACTCCCCTTTTTAATTAATTTTGAGTTTTGAGTTTTAAGTTTTATCCTAATCCCCTTTTATACAGGTTGATATCATTATAAAGCAGCTACAAATCAATTTTTATAATTTTTGGATATTTATTTTGACCTGCAAAAATCATAGAAGTTGCATTTATTAATTAAATAAGGTAATTTTAAAACATACAAAAACTATTCATTTTCTAGGTTTCATATTTTTCCTAGGTAGAGTACATCATGAAGAGGCTACACAAAAATTTTCATGAATTTAGCGTGCACCAATAATTAGTTATGAAATAAACAAATATCAGTACTATGGAAAAATGTCAAAAGTTACTGTGGTAATGGAGTGAGCTGACGGCAGCGGGTGGAGGATGAGATTGAACTGAAATTGAAAGTTCAGGGGCCAAATTGGCCCTTTTTGATAGTTGAGGGGCCAATTTGATCTTTCGATGAAAGTTCAAGGGCCAATTTGGCTATTACGCCCAATATGAATGTAATGCTATCCTTTTCTTTCATAACCATTTTGCAGGTTTACATTTTTGCATGCTCCCAAGGAGATGCGTAGTAAAAATGTTGAGGCACTGAGGACTCTTCTTGGTTTAGCTGACACTGATATGGATGCATTACAAGATACTTGGAATGCTGTTTTAGAATGTGTCTCGAGACTCGAGTATATCACTTCAAATCCTTCAATTTCTGCAACTGTAATGCTGGGATCAAATCAAATATCGAGGGATTCTGTAGTCCAATCGTTGAAAGAGTTGGCTGGGAAGCCTGCTGAACAAATCTTTGTAAACAGTGTAAAACTGCCAAGTGATTCAATTGTTGAGTTCTTCACTGCCCTTTGTGGTGTTTCTGCTGAAGAACTAAAACAAACACCTGCTCGTGTCTTTAGCTTGCAGAAGCTTGTGGAGATAAGCTATTATAACATGGCTCGTATACGGCTGGTATGCTCTGTTTCTTGTTCTCTGTGCCATCAATTTTACACCATTTTTCTTATACAATAATTGTGAAGCTATAAGTTGGTCTAAACATGAATCTTCCATAGCCCGCGACAACTTACCAATTATACATGGAAATGTAGGTGTGGGCTAGAATATGGTCTGTGTTGGCCCAGCATTTTATTGCTGCTGGAAGCCACCATGAGGAGAAAGTTGCAATGTATGCCATTGATTCGCTAAGACAGCTTGGTATGAAGTACTTGGAGCGTGCTGAATTAAACAACTTCACATTTCAGAGTGACATACTGAAGCCTTTTGTCATTTTAATGAGGAATAGCCACAACTCAAAAATCCGAGGTTTAATTGTTGATTGCATTGTTCAGGTATGTCGTTATACATGAATTTTGACATCTATGAAATGTATCTGGTGTTTCTTATCAAATGATGACATGTAAAAATTTTGCTGGATGTACATGTAGTTGATCAAGTCAAAAGTTGGTAGCATAAAGTCAGGGTGGCGTTGCGTATTCATGATATTTACTGCAGCAGCTGATGATGAGGATGAATCAATTGTTGAGAGTGCTTTTGAAAATGTAGAACAAGGTAAATAAGGAATTTATATATAGCTGGCTCATAAAGTGCCTTACCCAGCTTATACCCTAACTATGTTGAAATTTTATTGGCTGACTTCGTGAATTAAATGATGTTTTACAGTTATCTTGGAACATTTTGACCAAGTTGTTGGCGATTGCTTCATGGATTGTGTCAACTGTCTTATTGGTTTTGCAAATAACAAGTGCACTCCTCGGATTAGTTTGAAGGCTATTGCTCTCCTGCGTATATGTGAAGATCGTTTGGCAGAGGTTTGGATTATCTGTAACCTACACCTACATATTCATGAGAATTGGGATGACTTCTTTTATGTCTCATTTATCTCTATCATACAGGGATTCATTCCAGGTGGCGCTGTTAAACCAATTGATGATGTTCCAGAGGCCAATTTTGATGTGACTGAGCACTACTGGTTTCCTATGCTGGCTGGTTTGTCTGATTTGACTTTGGACCTCAGACCAGAAGTCAGACACTGTGCACTGGAAGTGTTGTTTGATTTGTTGAATGAAAGAGGACATAAGTTCTCTTCTCCCTTCTGGGAGAGTATTTTTCATCGTGTACTATTTCCAATTTTTGATCATGTAAGGCATGCTGGAAGGGATGGACTTTCTTCTGGGGATGATTGGCTTCGTGATACTAGCATTCATTCGCTGCAGTTAATCTGCAACCTTTTCAATACATTCTATAAGGTAATGTGTGGTGTTCTTCCTTTTAGTTGCTTCACAGACATCCTTTGCGTAATTCAGAATTTCATTGTGGTAAAACTTCCCCTACATTCCATAGACATCACACTGAAACTTATTTGGTTGGTCATCGTCTGATTGTGGCACTTACACAGGAGGTATCCTTTATGCTTCCACCTCTTCTCAGTTTGCTGCTTGAGTGTGCCAAAAAAACAGACCAAACTGTCGTATCAATTGCTCTTGGCGCTTTAGTTCATTTGATTGAAGTTGGTGGTCACCAGTTCAGTGATGGTGATTGGGAAACATTACTAAAGAGTATCAGGTATTTTCTGAAATTTTTGTTCCTAACAAAGGTTTTTTTACTTCTCAATATTTATGGATTATTGTTGATATCACTTGTCAGGGATGCATCATACACAACGCAGCCTCTCGAACTGCTCAATTCATTAGGATTTCAGAAATCAAACAACCAGCAGTTACTTTCAAGAGAGGAAAGCAATGAACATGGCAATAGTTACCATGGCAGCCGGGGGGAACCCTCCATCAGTAATAATGGTGAGCATAGTCATCCAGAGGCAGGTTCTCAAACTAGCCTGGAGAATTCAGAAGGTATCATGATCTGAGGTGTTCATATCGATGTTTTGATGCACTAATTTAGTATGTTCCATACAGACTGGAACATGAGAGGTTTACACAATTTATGTATCCATCTAGGTTTACCATCACCATCAGGGAGAACACAACCTGCGGTTTCCCCACGTGGCCAGAGCTTTGGACAAAGAATTATGGGCAATATGATGGATAATCTTTTGGTCAGAAGTCTTACATCCAAATCGAAAGGTCGAACAGATGATATTGCTCCACCCTCACCTGTGAAGGTATATGTATACTCATTAATCGAGCACATGTTGATAGGTCATTGGTACTATGGTTTGGGCATTAGTAATCTAGTACTCCCTCCATTCCAAATTGTAAGTCATCTAGGTACGCAGCTTTTGCTGTGTATCTAGACATAGCATATATATATTTAGATGCATAGCAAAAGCTTTGTAATTAGAAAAGCCAAAATGATATGATTTGGAACGGAGGGAGTAGTTGCTTGTAGCTTGGTCTGTCTACAATTATACGCACGAATAAGTATTTGACCATGCATTCCTAGAAAAAAAATTAAAAATAATTGCTTTATTTGGTCTTTTCTCAAATTTTGTGGTGATCCATCTCACAAAGGATGCTGATTATTTTGTAATAGTTTATATGTTAACTCGCTGACACCTGAGTCCATTTGGTATGCCAACAAGAGATGGATTACATGGACTCATAATTATTATGGTACCATGTATGATTAATGAACTTATATTATGCTACTCTATTGTTGTGACAGCCTGTATGGGTCTTTCTTCATTAGTACTCGATGTATTATTTTGAATCAGTTTTCGAGTTAGTTTTACTAAACTCTGCTATTCCACTCTTCCAAAAAATTGTCGTTGTTGAAGGCTGAAGCGCTCAACTCATATGAGCTATGTTTAGCTGTTCTAACCCTCATATTTGGTAGCTCAACTGGCATCCAAAGCTAGCTATGAACATTTCTTAGTATGCCTGTATGGAAGTACTGACATTTTCTCCTTTGACTTTGTGCTTGTTGATCTAGGCCCCTGATGATGATGAGGCTGACAAGGTTGAAGAGGAAGAGAGCCCTATGATGGAAACTGTTAGGAGCAAATGTATCACACAGTTATTGCTGCTTGGGGCAATTGACAGCATACAGGTAAGCAGTTTCCACTTTATTATTTTCTTACTCTTAGATCTGAGTCCATCCATTGTCACTCTGACAATGTGGGTCTGGACACACACTGTCTGTGATAAAATTTTGAGGGCTCTCAGAATTCTAGTAGCAAAAAATAAGGAATTCATCACCCTAATATATTGGCCAGCCCTACTTGGGTTGATATACTGTGACTAACTAATGGAACATTTCAGAAGAGGTATTGGAGCAGGCTAAAAGCTACACAACAGATAGCGATAATGGATATCTTGCTCTCACTCCTAGAGTTTGCTTCTTCGTATAACTCACCTTCAAATCTTCGGACAAGGATGCACCATATACCTCCAGAAAGGTAAGATCTGAAGACCAAATGATTTTTGGTTTTGCTGATCTAGGAATCCGTTTCTAACATTTTAAATTTGTGTAGACCTCCACTGAATCTTCTCCGGCAAGAACTAGCTGGAACAACAATTTATTTAGATATCCTCCACAAATCAACAGTGGAGCAGGACGAAAAGGACTCCACTGAGGAAACAAATGGTTTAAATGTGGAATCTGGTGACCAGGAAAAGATCAAGTACCTAGCAGAAGGGAAGCTGGTTTCTTTTTGCGGGCAGATTTTGAAAGAGGCGTCTGATCTCCAACCTAGCACTGGGGAGGCTGCCAGTGCAGACATACATCGTGTATTAGACTTACGGGCACCTGTTATTGTCAAGGTATATTTCTGGATCCTGGAAGCTTTATATTAGGTCTTTTGAAACTCTCGTCTTCTGTAAAAAAAAATTCCCATCCATGTTTTAGGATAATCTGTTTATACTCTGACACGAAATTTTGTTTGCATTTTAGGTTTTGAAAGGAATGTGCATCATGGATGCTCAGATCTTCAAAAGGCACCTGAAAGAGTTCTATCCATTAATTACCAAACTTATCTGTTGTGATCAGGTATGTACTTTCTAAGATGTGGTTTAGTTTCGAGATACTATCAACAAAACATGTGATAATGCCAGCGCTTTAATTTGTGGGTATGCTTCAGATGGATGTTCGTGGAGCCCTTGGTGATCTCTTTAGCAAACAGCTTACTCCACTCATGCCCTGAAGTATGGCACTATTTCCTCTCTTGCATATATCTTGTTGGAATATATTCATCATCACATTTTTGTGCAAACATGGAGCACCAGTAGGGTGCTTTGACATCCGTAAGGCACGTGTATGGTGCAACAGCTACTCCCTAGGAAGCTACTAAGAGCTTGGTCAGCGGAATGGCAAGCCCATAGGCCACAATTTTTTTTGGATGACGCAAGGGAAGTAATAGCTTGACTGTTGCACACACCATGTTTTTCCTAGTGACTTGTACTTTTTGAGCTACTTATCTGTGCTCGGACAGGGATGATGCTTCCATTATACAGTAGGGTAGTGTTGGTTGATATGTACACATTGTTCAGGACATTGTACTTGAGGCCTGTTATTATATGGCAATAGTAGATTATTTGCGGCAAGCCTCGTTTTTGTGCGTCTAATAAAGTGGGGTCCTGAGAAGTGCCTTATCTGACTGATTGTTGCAGAACTGCGTTGGCAAATTCCTATTGTCCTCAAGTTGCTGTAATGTTGACATGACGGTGCGTTTATCTGTTGGTATTTTTGTCTTGTCCTATTGGGCGCATGTGTTCTTTGATATTGTGCATCAGTGTATTATTCATTCTAAATTCTAAGACATTTGACTTTTTTAACCTCGAGTTTGACTAGTCGTCTTGTTCAAAACATTTGTGCAAACATAGTAAAGTTTAAGTTATTCTTGAAGAACTTTTATTATTAATCCAAGTAAAAAAAAGTGATATTTTAAAAAAAAAAAAAAAATAAGACCAGTGATCAAAGTTAGGATAAAAGTGTCAAATGTCTTATAGTTTGGAATAGATTTAGTAGTATTTTCTGTATTTTCCTTTCATTCATTTGCTGCCACCGCAGACGCAATGTATATTGCGTTTCCATATTTTAAAAACCTGTCGAGAATCGAAGTCCAAGGTGAATCCAGTATATTGGAAATTTTGTGTACCAGAATTCAATCATTCATCTGCCAACGCAGGCGCATTGTTTATCTGGTTTCCATATTTTCAATCATCTGTCAAGAATCCGCAGCCTCCGCCACAGCATTTTCTGGCCAAGAGCCACAAAAAGATAGTGAGATTGCGTGGCACGTCTCCAAAACGTGGTCTATGATTAGAGTACCCGCAATGTGCCGAGCGAGACCTGAAATGTCCTTTCAGCTCTATGTAATCCGGATGCCGCCAACTCTCTTCTGGCCTTCTGGGTCGCAACACACCAAGGCGATGCCCGCGAAAATGTGGGATCACCAGTCTGAGCCAACAACATTTTTCTATGTTCCTTCGCATGAGAAAAATCCCCATCTCTCAGCCCGCTATTGTTTTGCTGGATTAGAAGCCCTGGATTTTGGAGATGAAACATTGACCCTACAGTGTTGAAAACCGATGCATGAATACTCTCTTCCTTTATTTTAAGCATCCGTTGAAGTCCCACAAGGGAGGGGAGGTGACCGGCTAAACCCTGAAGCAAAACGTTAGTTTCTTGGTTGTGTTGCCGTATGCTCGCTAAGCTAAGAGTACTATATTTATTCTATTCTATTTGTCCTAAAATATAAGATGCGCACTTGTTTTAACATTCCAAGTTTGTTATTTTCACCAAGAACTAGTAATCATATAATTTTTTGTGCTAAAAAATTAGTTACACTGAATCTGTATTTAGAGATATTTCAAAACAAACTCATTTTAGTAAACCTTACAATACCATGCTAAGTCAAAACCTCACATCATATTATGAGATGGAGTTACATGCATAAGCATGTTTGCAAAAAAGATAAAAATATATATGAGATGGAGTCGTTATTCATAAATAGTTGATAAATTGTAGGGCACAAGAGCGAGAAATTCTGATATTTAGCACTGAGTTCGCATGCCTCTCAACATTTTACATTTAATTCGTAGACCTTTAAAAATTTAACTCTACACACACAAGAATTCTTTTGATTTCAAGGATTCTTCTCATTTTCTCTTCTTTTCTGCTTTCAATATATTCTTCTCTTTAGCGAGGCCACGGGTATAATTAGCAATTTTTTTTTCCTATAAAACATATTTGTAGAGTTGCAAGTACTAAGAATACTCAGTTTATGACTTAACATATGTACTCGTATTTTTTCACTAATTATATCTTTGTCCATACAGAGTTGCAAGCGAGAGTTTTTTTTAATTAGGAAATTCCATTACTCAGGCGCAAACGGATCGTTAGCAACAATTACATAAATGTTTTCGGGGAGGGAACTCATAACGTGTTCTTCTCCCTGGACACATGAATTACCCAAAACAACAAGTGCATGGCTGCTAGATTACATGTTCTACCTCCGAAAATATCTTTGTCCACATAGGGGTACCCACAAGAGTTGACTTGCGTATAGTTGTGTTTATGGGGTGTTTTTGATTGAAAATATTCTTAGACCTCCTCACTGGCGCGGTGGCATCGCAGACTGGAACCGTGTGGACCTAACCTTTTCCTATATACTGTAAAACAAATTTGACAGGCCCACGAGATACGGAGGCGCAGCAGTGAATGGGAAAAAGCCAAAGTTCGGCCCACGAGCGGTTACTGGCCGGACAGGTGGTTCCGCGTGTGCACGCACCCGCCTCCTCTCCTTCGCAATACGGCAAAGAGGAGTCGCCACCGCCCGCCCCAGCCCCATCTAGTCGGTGTCGGTGTGGTCGTCTGGGGCGCTGCTGCGGTCCTCTGTTCGGCACTTGGCAGGACTCCTCATCGCCGCCTCACTACTCCAATCTCCATCGCCATTGCCGGCGCAAGCTAAGGGGCGGAGCAGCATGGCGGGGCGCTACGACAGCAACCCCTTCGATGAGGAGGACGTGAACCCTTTCTCGGTACGCGCGCCCAATCCCCCACCCCCCTCGTCCTGGCGATCCCACCATTGCCTGGGCGCAGATCTAGTTTCCTTATTTGGCGTCAGTTTTCTTCCTAGAATCAGTGGGATCTGGACGGGGCGCAGATCTGACCACGCCCCGGCGGTGGAAAAACAAATGCATATTCCCCCTTGCAGCATCGCCGTCGTCGACGCTGCTAGTGATTTTTTTTTTCTGGCCTGATGATATGACGCGATGATGCTTGAACCTCTTGTGCGTGTCTGTGGTTGGAGTTTTTATTGGTGGGTTTCCTTGGTAGGAACAAGCGCGCGGCAAGGCTGGCGGGCAGTCAAACTTTGGTGGTGGCGCGTTCTATATGCCTGTGAGTTGTTTTGTTCTTATGAGTTATGCGACCTCCGTGGTATGGGCACATCAGTTAGGGCTTCATATTGCTTGCCTGCTCAATGTTGTGTGATTTTCTGCTGAAATGTAGAACCCCAGAAATGGTCCTCCATCCAATTCACGCCTTTCGCCTCTTCCTCCTGAACCGGCAGACTTCAGTGCTACAGTTGATATACCCCTTGACTCTTCAAAGGTGTGTATGAATGTGCATTGCCCTCTCATATGCAAAATGTGGGTGTATGAACACACTTGCTAGGAAATGCTGTTCAGAGCAACGAATAAATAACATGTGCTTTGTGGATATCCAGGACCTGAAGAAAAGGGAGAAGGAGCTGCAAGCAAGGGAAGCGGAATTGAACAAGAGGGAGAAGGTATGCTGCACATGACACATGCATCTACATCTCATTTTCAGTTTTGAGTAAAAACAACAGAATCACAGCTCACCTTTTTTTTTTAAGATTGAGATGATTGGTTTTTTGTTGTTGTTGTTGTTGTTGTGATGATTTGTGTAGTTTTCGTTCCAAGCATGAATTGTTGCTTATACTAAGCTTAAATGGGAATTAGAATTCACTTGTTAAATCCCCACTAGACTCTATTTGCTGCCCCAAATTGTATCTTTCTGCTGTACTCTATATATTTGGAGGAACCTCTGAAAAACTGTTGTCAGTTTCTGAATCTGTTATATTGACTAGGAACTAAAACGGAGAGAGGAGGCTGCAGCAAGAGGTAAATGCTCATTGTTTTTTGTTTATTAATGATTATTGACTCAGTAGAAGAACTGTACATTTACCTAATGTTGGCAGGTTCGATGATCTGAAATAATAACATGGTAGCTAATGCTATATATACCCTGAATCTTGTAAAGCATGTCTACTGAGCCTCAGCTACACTGGTTCGTTAACTATAAGCTGTAGTTGTCATGCTAACCAGGGTCTAATTGCTGTCTTGAAGAAAAAGGGTACTGTGGTAAATTACACTACATATAATTATGTGAAACAAGTATGAATAGTGAACATCAGAAAGTATATATAAAATAAATATGAATAGTGAACATCAGAAAGTTTGGAAGGCTTTCATACATTCATTCGCTTTTTCACTCAACAGGAATGGGCATGAAAATTATTATTGATCCATGTTTTTAAGATAAAGTTCATTTTGTTTCACAAGTTGCTAAGCTTACATTTCCTTATTTTGTTTGGCAGCTGGCATTGTCATCGAGGAGAAAAATTGGCCTCCTTTTCTGCCACTCATCCATCATGATATCACCAATGAGATACCGAGCCACCTCCAAAGAATGCAATATGTTGCATTTGCATCGTTTCTTGGTATGCTGCTTTTGATTCTCAACATCCTAAAATTTTTCACTCTGATGAATAATATTCAATATTCTCCTTTATTTAATGGTGCAATCTGCAATGGACATGTCTTCCGTTTTATCTTTCTCACCGGTGGGTTGTGAACCTATGTGTAAGACATGCAAATGATTTGTTCCAACCTTTGAATCAATTGACTCCTGTATTCCTGTATTGGTTTTGATCATACATATTTTAGAATGGAAAATTGATACTTTAAGTGATACATTCTTTTTTTTTTTTAACCAGAATACAAGTAAGTAAATTAATGTGCGTGCTGATGGAATTATTAGTGACACTAATTGTTAAGTTATATTTCTGCATTCTCCAAACATGTTAATTTATTTTGTTAAATGGGAGGAGCTTTATTTGTGGGAACCATGGGATTCCATTAAACCTTGTGAACCAGATAAATCACTGGCCACCAAATCTGGTAGATCACCAGGACTATATGCCATTTCTCCCTGAAATAATCTACCTAGATTAGCTCACTCATGTGCTACAGCATTACAGTTTCTTGAAACATGCTCTACTGAAGCTTCTGCAAAATCATCAGAAAGTAGTTCTTTCAGCTCATTGACTAAACCCCCCTAGATGATAACCTGTACTCGGAGCCTTGTGGAGTTTGCTTGATCATCAGAGCATCCGTCTCAATTATTAACTCTCTGAATACCCAACTTTTTTGCTGCTTTTGCACCCTGAATGCAAGCCATCAGTTCAGACTGCCAAGCCTCAGCTATGTGCTGTAGATCTCCTGCACCTGCCAACAGAACATCACCATCCTCATCTCGAATGATAAAGCCCCAGCTTCCTTGCCCAGTTTCCTGTAAAAAGCTGCCATCGGCATTGATTTTAATTCGCCCTGCAGGTGGTTTCTTCCATCTTTAAATTTTTTTGTTGTCTCGGCCTCCAGATTGTGTTGTACTTAAGTCCCTGGATTCCACAGTTTGGCGCCAAATAAGCCATGCCAACTCCTGGTGACTCCTATCTCCCTCCCTCACTCGATTTCGCTCCCACCACCAGTTGTTCAATAGCATGGCAATCAAACATTGTTTCTCACTTGGCTGAGCCAAAATAAGTTCAGCACACTGTTTCGCATCTGACAATACGCATAGCTGCAGTCTGATCGACTCCAGACCCAGCGCACGCCATAGCTTCTTCACCCATTTACATTTAAAAAATAAATGTGCTCCATCCTCATTAAATCTGTGGCATACAAAGCAACATGTATCCAATACCATACCTCTCCTCTTCAAATTACATTTGAGAGCCAGAGAATTATTTGCCAACCGCCACATGAAATGCTTAAGACCATTTGGACACTGAGTCTTACCATACCTCTCCTCTTCAAATTACATTTGAAAGCCAGAGAATTATTTGCCAACCGCCACATGAAATGCTTAAGACCATTTGGACACTGAGTCTTCCAGATTTTACCCCACAACCCATTTCTCTCCACTGAAAGGATAGATGAGGCTCCACCCTGGGGGACTTTGCTGCTGCTCCTTTCTATAGAACACCCAGTATGCCGACTTGACCAAAAAAATGCCTTTTTGATCAAAGTGCCAGGCAATCACATCATCCATCTCAATGTGTACAGGTAGTGCCAATATAAGCCGTGAGCTTTTGATAAGATATTAATGGTACTGAAAAGTTGCATTCCATTTGAAGTTATACAGAGCTATACCGCATTGAGAAATCTACATATATTCAGAGGCATGGATCAAAGGATTAGCAATTTATTTTTCACAAAAAAAAGGATTTGCAATTTATCTTATTAATTTGCATATGATTTATTGAAGCATATTATATCAACAGTTTTATTTGGTATTGAATAGGATTGGTTTGCTGCCTCTTCTGGAATGTCATAGCAGTTACTACAGCTTGGATTAAGGGGGAAGGTATACTGAGTCCTTTTGGTGTTATATTTGTGGTTATATCAAATTATCCCATGCTCACTTTTAAAATTGTATCAACTGTTTTCAGGTGTTAAGATCTGGTTATTGGCGATAATTTACTTCATATCTGGTGTTCCTGGTGCATATGTTTTGTGGTATCGTCCTCTGTATAATGCAATGAGGTAATTTATTTGAAATCTCATCACATTATTTTGTGCCTCTACCATGTTTTTTTTGTATGCATGCATAGGTAATATTTGCTGGCAACTTGGTTTGTAGGACTGATAGCGCATTGAGGTTTGGATTGTTCTTCTTGCTTTACTTGGTAAATATAACAAGTTTCTAACTTAAGCATCTACATACGAATTATGATTTTATTATTATTATGTTCATTAATTATTGAATCTCCTGTGCTTACAGTTCCACATTCTTTTCTGCGTATTTTCTGCTGTGGCTCCTCCTGTTGTATTTGAGGGAAAATCATTGGCGTAAGTTTCTTGCCTGCCTTTTCGTAAAAGCTTTTGGCTTCTGTAAACTTGCACTCGATCAGATGTGTTTTTCCTATGATGTATGTGTGATGCAATCTGTATGTTCTGTGCATTTCAATGTTTCTGTGATGTTATATTGAGTCCTTTTGATGTTATACTGAGTCCTTTCTGTAAAGAAACATTGATTTTAAAGTTACTTTAGTTGGCTTATATAGAACATATCTCCACTGCTCCATTTCCTGGTTGGACAACCCCATCACTGGACAAGATACAAACACGAAATGTTTTACTGATCTGGACAATGGCACCCCAAGATCCTGTGATTGATGTTTATAGGGGCGATAGATAACTGCAGTAGCTTGATGGATCCTTGGCATGAACTAACTCCTGTTGTTTACTCTTGCAGAGGAATTTTGCCAGCAATTGATCTTATCAGCGTGAATGCTTTGGTTGGGGTAAGCTGAGCAACTTTTTGTTTGCTAAATGAGATATGTAGCTTTGAAAATTTTGATAAATTATCTACTATTCTTGATGCGAAATATAATTCTCTGATTTGTTTAGTAACTGAGTAATCCATATGATTGATCTGCAGATATTCTACTTTGTTGGATTTGGATTGTTCTGTCTGGAATCGTTGCTCAGCATCTGGGTCATCCAGGTCAGTTTTCAGTGATCAACCATTCGAATTTCCCTGAACCAACTTCAGTGCGACATATCTGAGCCCTTTTTGGATGCTTCGCGTGCAGCAAGTGTACATGTACTTCCGTGGAAGTGGAAAGGCTGCAGAGATGAAGCGTGATGCGACAAGGGGTGCAATGAGAGCCGCATTTTAAGTGCAGTGTGGTATGTTTGAGGTGATAGTCCTAGTGCCAAGCGCATGCTTCCGGAGGATAGATTGTGCCACAAACAAAAGCACATATTTCTTGATTGCTGACTATGATACCAAACTGCCAGTAGGTTATCGTGATGCAAGTGACATTATATCACTCGCGGTCCCAATTTAACCAATATAGAGAATGTGCAGCTTTTACAGCTTTACTTCATCGTTTTCTTCTTGCTAGTTGGAATGTGGAGTGGATTATGAATTATCTTTAATTAAGTTGTACAGTGTTGTTAACAATTTATACTACTTTTTTGAGCGGCTATTGTACTTGTTGAAAGAGTAATATAGTGGTGATATTGTCGGAAGCATTTGGGGGCAAGGCAGCAAACGATCCAACAGTGCCAATAAACTTTTAGCGTGTGGGAGGTCCATATGCATGAATAAGTGTACTGGTTTGATTGCGGTGTGAAGTGCGTGCGTCTTAATTGAAAATGGATTGTCATGTTATTTGGCAAATCTTGATTCTTTGATTTTTTTTTTTCTCAAACACGCAAAAGTTGTGTGCGGAAGAGAGAGTTTTACAAAATAATACGCCTCGGCGGAGCCTTAGGTGAGGTCCTGAGTTACGCTCAAATCCTTCCTGGAAGAACGTATGTGCTAGTCTATTACTCTAGACATCAAACAACCAAGATTTTTGGTGCCTGCACTCATTGATTTACCTTGCGCTTGCGGATTCCAAATAGGAACAGGACTGGGTGGTTGCGCCTCAAAAGTATCTTGCTTTCCTCTTCTTTCATAACTCCCAAACATATAAGCTCAAGTAAAACTTGCACTGTAGTGCTATAAGATACTAACTTCTAAAACTACGCACCGAGCCCTCTAAACTTGCCAATCGGACGATGAATCTAAATTACTTTTATGTGATCAAAAAATATGCGTGAACCCTGATTGTACACCTACAATGTGAGGCCCATGTGTCGTCCCTCTTTCTCCTCTTCATCTCCACTCCACCCCTAATGCCATCGCTGCTCTCTTGCGCCATTGCATCATGAGCACGAGCACTAACAATATTGGAGCATCTTCTACCATAGACCAAGTGGCAACGGCTGGCCTCTACACGCTCTAGTAGAACCTTGTTGTATAGTGATACATACTCCAGTAGAGCCTGGTTCGAACTAAGGGCAGAGAGCCTTGCCCGCCTTCCATATTTACATACTAGATCAAACATGCCAGATAATTCAACATGGCACATCAGCATGTGGAGTAGACCGAAACTCATTTGGATTGTGCTGAAGTTCGGAACAAGATATAAATGTTGCCACTGAATGACCTTACCTCCAAAGTTTAGGAACTGTCAACGTACTTTGCTCAACCTACTTTACTCAACCGAAAAACACAAACCACAACTTTGTGTGGGCACACACGTTATCTCTCACTGCTCACCCCTTCCCTTGATTTAACCTGCTCACCCCTTCCCTTGATTTAACCCCAGCACCCCATGTGTTCATATTTATTTTTCTCTCACATCAAACCAGCCCGCTTGTCTTATCAGCCGGCTTATGCCACCAGCCGAACACCCCGAAATTGTTTCCTACTTCACATGCTTCTTGTTTTGCTTGCTCATGATATTTTACCTCTCGTTGCTTCTCTTCTTTCTTCATTCCTCTTTCATAGTTGGCTCGTAAGTCTAATAGCGCAATAGGATGCTTCTATGTGTGTAAAACAGTAAAAGCAAAGCTATACCTAACCATAGGCTGCTAGAGTCTATATCATTCCCCACTAAATGACTTCCACATCATTCCCTACTAAGTGTCCCACTAACCTGTAATTCTTTGATACAAGCTATCCATATCATCAAATGTGATCAAAGTCTACCCATACATGTGACAGTACTGTGTCTAAATTTTAGTTAGGCCTTGATATGCTCAGGTCAGCCTCGGCGCTCGGGCCTGCCAAGAAACCTTCTCTGGTTAAACGGCCAACCTGAATACTTAACCCATCACATCTTTAAACTTTTTTTCTTTTCTTTTTGAAGAAACAGGTGACTGACTTACATATGCAAATCTCATGCAACTTCATCTAATTAACGAATATCTAGAGATTACGGAAGCCAATAGAAATCTCTCAGCACGTATGAATTACAAACAAAAGAACAAAAATGACAGCCAGTGTCTCGCTTCCGTGGACTATTCAGAGACCAGCTTAAGCTGCTGCACCTCGTCAGCCAATCCTGGTGTTGTCCCTGCCAAACACAAGCGTTGTCCCCCAGTTAACGGCCACGTAGAACCTGTTCCTCCAACTCACCACCCGCGTCAGGTACGCTGAGCGCCACATCAGCCAGCTGAGGAAGCCAGCCATCGACACCCCCTTGGCATCCTGCAAATGTGAAAATCGTTTGTCAAATCTTAGCACTAATCTAAGAGACATCTGCACCGATCGGAATGGAGATTAATGGCTCAGCAGCAATGCCTTGTTCTCCCTGAGGTCGACGAGCGCCTTGTACCGGCCGACGGACGCCATGCTGCCGATGTGCTTGTACACGAACGGCTCCCCGAGGTCGGCTTTGCCGGCGCAGTGCGCCTTGCCGCCGTTCTGCGCCGCGACCCTCCCGAGCAGCCGCGCCAGGTACCGGCCCTCCCGCTCCGCGACCTGAGCCAACGCCGGGAGCACCGGTTTGCCGGTCCCCTCCAGGAACCCCGCGCAGTCGCCCAGCGCGAATACGTCCGGGGCCGTGGGCACGCGGAGCCACTCGTCCACGCCGATCCTCCCGCCAGGGGACTTGGGCAGGTCCAGGGACTTGACGAACTCCGACGGGCCGACGCCCGTGGACCAGACCAGCAGGCCGTAGGGCACGCGGGTGCCGTCGCTCAGGGTGATCTCCGTGGGCTTCACCTCCTTCACGATGCCTCGCACCAGATTAACTCCATACTGTCACAGATGCAGCACAAAAGATTAATAAGACCTGAGATCATATTGATTAATCTGCATTTGCGAGAATGTTGTACTGTACTTCAGAGTTTCATCACAGACTGTTGTACTGTACTTCAGAGTTTCATCACAGAAGTACTAAGGCTGAAGCCTATGTTACCTTTGACAGGTGATTCGTCGCGTACTGCCGCAGCCCGATATCAAACGATGACAAGATCTCGTTTGCCTGGAAAGAACAGGTGATGAACGATGAGATGACCATTCTTCAGCAAATCAGATCGATGCATGCAACATACTCTAGATTAGGCATGAAGTCGGTTCATGAGGTGCACTGTGTGTACATACCTCGATGAGGGTGACCTTGACGTAGTCCTTGACGTGTGTGTACCTCTCGCGCACGTCGCGTGTGATGAAGTCGCTGAGCTCACCGCTGAACTCGACGCCGGTGGGGCCTCCGCCGACGACCACGCAGTGAAGGAGCCGCTCCTTCTCTTCCGCAGACAAGCCTAGAGAGCACAGTGCTTGATCATCATCACAGCCGAAGTTTGCAGTGCGTGCTAGCTAATAATGATCAATGCACGTAACTAACGAGGATCGACGCACTTTTTTTCCTGAAGAGAGGTGTTTATGTGAACCAATATAATGCGGTGTTGTTATTACCTGGATTCTCGGAGAGCATGAGATTGGTGAGCAGCTTCCTGCGGATCTCCTGCGCGTGGCTCACCTCGCGGAGGAAGATGGCGTTCTCCTGGACGCCCTTGATGTTGAAGGTGAGGGGCTCGGCGCCGCTCGCGATCACCAGCTTGTCGTAGGCGATCTTGAACTGGTACGGGTCGCTGGGCAGCTGTGCGTCGCCGGACGCGGCCGTGCAGTACACCTCGTGCGCCTTGGTGTCGACGCCGGTGCAGGAGGCGAGGTAGAAGTAGGAGCCGGGGCGGGTGGCCAGCGCCGACTGGATGCGGCTGACGGGCTCGACGACGGAGCGGAACTCGAGCGTGCCGACGCACGTGGACGCCAGGAGCGGCGTGAACACCATGTGGTTCCGGGGGGACACGCACACGACGTCGTAGGCGCGCGTGTCCACGTCCTTGAGCAGCCGGCACGCCGCCCACCCGGTGCCCAGCACCACGACGCGGGGCTTCTCCCCGGGCCGCGTCGGGCCGAGGCTCGGCATCTGGCGAGGCGGCGGCGCCGCCACGGTCTCATGCTCCCTCGCCTCCGCGTCCGAGAGCTCCGCCGCCACTGCCGCGGACGACGCGGGGTGCAGCCTCGCGGGCGTGGTGACGATGCCCCTGCTCGGCGGCTTGAGGAGGTGGCCGGCGGCGGACCTTCCCGCGAGGCTGTGGAGCGACGACGCATGCTGCCCCCGGGCGCGGGACAACGCGGCGGCACTGCGCAGCGCGGAAGCCGCCTCCGCCGGCGACGCGCCGCCGACGCCGCCCTCGTAGACGATCCTCGACAGGGACTGCGACAGCGACGGCTGCGCTCCCCTCCCTATCCTAGACCACACCGCCGCCATCTACGGGAGTGGCTGCTTCAAACGTGCGTGCGAAGTACTCTATCAGAGAAGAGCCTGCAAAACGGAAGTCCAATCAAACTGCATTCAGTTCAGTAATGTGTGCATAACTGACGACAAGTCTGCACGAGAATATATATGTGTAGGTAGACAACGGAAGCAGAGCAAAAAGGACATGAGGAATGCGATTTGGCTTTGCTTCGATGCGCATTGTTCCTGGGAAGTTTCGGTGCTATGAAAATTGAAAAGGGACATGTGGTTAGTACGCTGATATTGACCAGCCTCCCAGGAATTTGGAACTGATTGACGTATGCATCTACGAATTGTACTCCAAGCAAAAAGCAGTCATCAAAAGTCAAATTGTTCTCCAAGAAATTTGCCGGAGTGAAGAACAAGTATGACGACAAGCCCTAGTTGGGCGAATCAGAGAGAATGACGATCGAACCCGCTCATCTACCACGTCGTGCAGGAGGAATATACGGATGGACTCATTAGTAATCACGCGCAAGGAAAACAACAGTAACATTTTACAAAGTAACCAAGGAAATCAAAAAGTGGCCACAGTCGATTGCGCGTTGTGCCCGCCGCCGCCGCCGCCGCCGTGAAGTTTCGTTCATAGTTCCAATCCCCCCTCCTCAGGCCTCGCGCACAACCCTAGAGGCTAGAGCCCCAGCTTTCCTGGATGGCCATTCCAGAACGCGCACAAACACGCCGGTAAAGTTTTCGAAGAATTACCGTGCGAAGATGACGATGAAGGCGACGGGGGAAGGGGAGAATCATCCCACGACGTCACGGCCCGTCGACATCGATCACCTCGGAGGCTAGGAATCCAAGATACCAACAGAGCAGTGCCGGGAAAAGGACAGGTGGTGTATAATATTGGAAGGAAACGGGGACAAGGGTTTCGGAAAGATCTGGGGAGACGGGGCCGTGCGCGTGTTCCATTCCACCCTCTTTTTTATATTCCTGACTTGCCGCAGGGGGATCTCGCTCTCGCGGCGGGGGAGGTTTCGATTCGACTTGCGTAGCAAGAAGAAAGCGACCGGGACCCCACAGGCCCGCTCGCCTGCCCGGCTGGGTCCCTGCGAGCCGCTAGGACTCCGTCAGCAGCGCTTAGCTGTCGGCCGGCCTGTCACCGGTCGCTCGGCGCCCAGATACTTGCGGGGCACCGCAGCTGCCCGTGCTCGCTCCAGGACCTTTTTTTTTTTTTTTTTTTTTTTTTTTTGGCATCCAAGGATGCTGTTTTGTGTCATGTACCCCAAAAAAACATGTAACGTACGGATTTGAAGCTAGGATGTGTATGTACACGAGTTTGTACATGTGCAGCAGACTTTGAAACATATAGCTGTGCAGTGGAAGATTATCGGAGTCGATTTTACTGGCTGCAAATGTTGTTATATAGCCTCGTCACGTTGACAGACATACGGTTCACAGATCTTAAGCGTTTCGTTTCACTCTTCTTGATCGAAAGTTCATACTAGTATATACCTGTATAGTCTCCTATTATGGTTTCAGAAGTTGAGGCGCAAAAGACTGAGAACAAGATTACAAGACAGATGTCGTCCGGCAGCTTTGACAAAGAACAGCAAGGACGCAACGTGACTGGAAGTAAGATCACCGCAGCGGCTTGAAGATCTGGGAGTAAGGCGAGACGACGGCCTCCTGCACCATCCTCCGGCCGTCCTTGGGGTCGGGCCCCCACTGGATCTCGCTCATGTTGGGCGTCTCCACGAAGCGCATGGTGAACTCGCCCACCTTCTCGGCGCGCCCGCGGCGGCCCGCCCGCAGCACCAGCGCGTTCCCCCTGTGGTACGAGAAGATGCCGTCCGTGAGCCGCACGATGTCGCCCGCCTCGAACGCGCCGCACTCGCCGCCCCACAGCAGGAAGTGCGCCGCCGCGGTCTCGTCCGCCACCAGCGCCAGGCACGTCACCTCCTTCTCCTCCCCTCCCGCCGCCGCCGCCGCCGTCGCGGGCCTGGGCGTGCGGGTGGCGGTGGTGCGACGGGCGGGCCGACGGCGCCGCCTTGTCGAGCACGATGAACGTCGTGTTCACCGTGTTGGTCGCGGCCGGGACCAAGTCCTTGAGCCTCACCGTCCTGCCGCTGGAGATGGCAGTGCCCTCGCTAGGCGCGTCGGCCTGCAACAGTTGGATAGTGGATGGTTCATCGCCGAGTAGAAGCTCCTACTAGGCATTTGATCGAGCACCTTGCGTGTCTTGGGTTTGCATGACAACGGGTAGCATGGAGACAAACGCGCGAGACGTACCAGATCGTAAGAGGAGGAACGCTGCTGGACTCACCTCTCTCTGTGCCATGTCTGAACTCTGGAGCCGGACGCCGCTGCCTGCTGCCTGCTTTGCTCCACTCCGCCGCCGGAATCAGATCGTCTGCAGTCGGCTTTGTCGACTTTTCTCTTAGTCACCTGATCTGAGCCGTTCAATAGAATCTGACGGTACATAGTTCCTTCATGGCTTCTAGGTGCTGCGTCCCTTCACGCGCTGGGCCTCGGCCCAACAAGGACGCTGCCGGCGGCTGCTATCTCTATCTTTTCTCTGGCTCGTGGGTCGTCCGCCATGGCCGACCACAAGAGATTCTGCCCGCTTCCGTCCGAGGCCCGTCGAGCCAGCGACCAGCATCGCCATCATGGTCATTTTCATTTTTTAAAGTTTTTCCGCGCAGGGTTTTAAGCGACCGCGGCTTGGCCTGCGTTATTATTCCAGAGCCGGCACGCATGAGGGTTGTACGCTGAGCCTGTCAATGGGGCCTTAAAAGTATTTACGCTGGACTGCCGCCTGCGATCCGTGGAGTCATCCCACACTCATGCATGCGGTTTTAATTTTTTTAGTTTTTGTGGAATGTGAGTTTTTATTTTCAACTTTTTATTTTAATATTTTTATTTATTTTTTAAAACATTGCTTTTTCTTTAGTTTTTATTTTTAATATTTTCATTTTCAAAACTTTTTTAGGTTTTATTATTCTTCTTATTTTGGATACTTTGGTTTTTAGTTATGGTTTTTTTTTTTTTTCTAGTTTTCAGTCAATTTCAATTAAAGTTATTTAATCAAGTTTTCTATTTCAGTTTTCAGTCAATTTTTTTTTTTTTTTTTTTTAGTTATCATATAAAATCTTTAGATTTTTTTAGCAAGTTTAAAATTACATGGTAGCTATTTTTCTATAAATTACTAGCAAACTTTTACACATAAATTGCTATTAAAATAAAATTTGCTCGAAACATAGGAGTTCAATAATTTGTTCTTGGTTTGGCATGTCTTTTTTTGTATCCCTTTTATTTTTAAAAGCCTTTGTTAGCAAACAAGTCATACAAAATTTTTGCAATGTGATTTTTAATAAATTTTAAATTCCTAATTGGTAGCTTAAAAATGTTTATTTAAATATATTAGCCCTCTAGATTGCCCTAGTTTTTAGCTTACAAAAGGGTTAGTACTATGTAAATAATATAGAATAAATTTATTATATTCCCAATGGTAAAGGATATGCATATCATGTAAAATCTTGGATGGACTAGGAGGCAATTTTGTATTTTAGTAAAAACTTTTATAAAGGACTTTTTTCGGAAATTTTTATTGAAATAATTTTTTGAAACATAGGCAAGGGTTCTAGTTTTTTGTCTCGTCTTGAGAATATGTTTTTGCAAAACGAAATTAAATTTGGATATATCATTTGGGCCGTCCGACAAATTAAATAGGAGTTTATTTTTAATTTCCGTGCTGGTTTAAACCCCATGCAAGCAGCAGGCTGGGCGGGTGCTTGCAGTGCACGGATCATGCACGTAAGTGATGCTGCTGCTTTTTCCGTGGGCTGTGCCCGTCTTGCCAGTGGTTGGGTCGCGCCATCTTTCGCCCCTTCTCCGTTAACCACGTCTTTTGAAGAGTGAACTCGGGGTCTCGGGCTGTTTTGCTCCTCCAATCTTTCTTCCCCTTTCTCTGCTCACCACTGGTAGTAGTGTAGCGCTGTCTTGATTCCTCCGCCCTGCTACGTCTCCTGCCGATTCCTTGCATCCTCTACCCCTGCTACATATCTGGATCACCAATTAATAACACAAAACCTCATCCGAATCCTGGCATTACCGTGAACGGCTTAGCAGCTGCCATGAACGAGCTCTTGAGGACAGCTCGACTCAGAGCATACCCGCCGCAGCCGAGGGAAGCAACAACGTGAAGAGAGCCCGCACGCTCTGGTCTGGCTCGTCGAGCCGCTCCATCGTGCACCGGTCAGCAGCTCATGTCTGTCGCTGCACACGTGGACACCCACCATGGCGCCGAACATCTAGCGTGGAAGGTCAAGGTGTGGCGAGAAGCGGCAGTCGTGCGGGTGGTAGGAGAGGTGGGGAAGGCGGCCCATGCAGTCATGCACCCGGCCATGGTGGACAGCCGACAGCGTCGGCGGCAACGACACCCAAGCGTCATGGTGGCAGGTAGACCAGTAGGATGGGCCGGGCTGGCGTGTTCTCCCAGTAGGATGGGCCGTTTCGTGGCCCCGCCGTGACCACAGTTGTCTGAATAATTGTGGGTAGCTCTAGATCATTGGCATTAAGCGTTTCAGACGATTCTGAAGAAAAAAAAACGTTTCAGACGATCATCTGTTCACACAGAGTCAACCGGATCAGCACGCAACGACTAGGATAAACTGTATAGTTCGTCCACAGTCACAGCCTCACAGGGAGCAGGATAATAATCATACATCAAGATTTATCATGCAGACATTCAGGCATTCAGAAAATGTAGATATCAAGCTGTATGCAAACATCCAGGCACCAGGCATGCATAAAATGCAGGTATCAAGATGTGTATGCAGATTCAGGGATCCAGAGCTCTTAGCAACAAGAGACGACAAGCGTGAATGAAATGAAATAAGAAAAAGCTCGTCCAAAGTTACAGGAGTACAAGGCAGCATAACATGCATCAGACTAGGGATAATACGTACTTGGCAAAAGTTCGTCGATACGGTCACTCCCTCGTTTCTCTGCATGGGCATGTGGCACAAGTGTTGTCATCATGTTATAAGTATTGTTTTTGCGAAGTGTGCATACTACACATAGATAAATCACAGCAATTTGGGCTGGGTACAGATGTGCTTACATGAGTATTGTTATGCCACACACGCTCCCTCCGTCTCTAAAAGAGTGTCGTCATATTTTCTAAAAACAACTGTTGGTAATTTTAATAAATAATAAATATTATTGATTAGTATCATAATTAGTATCAACAGGAAAATATTTGGATCTAATTTTTTTATCAAAATTATTTAAAAATATAAATATTTTACACATTTTCTACGAAGTCAAACGTGACACGCTTATTAGCCTTTGATCGTCCCTCGATACAACAATGATCTCGAGTTTCGAGTGCTAGCTAGCTGTTGCAGATGTACATATTCGACTGATACAGAAGTTGCGTCGTATCCATATTCTAGTGTGGTTAATGATGTGCTCTG